>JAFVLL020029596.1:44526-66085 GCA_021397915.2 Tor tambroides | reverse complement strand
ATGTGAGAATCAGGGCAGAAAAATGCTTGGTGGACATAAGCCGATATGGGATTTGCTCTTGTTATGATCAACTTAAACGAGTGTGAGAAAGGCCTGAAATTAAATTAGGGGAGGCAGGGCTGACTGAGCACGGCTGGATTAGCAAGGCTTGACACGGACGGGTCTGAGCGAGACCCTGCTGGTCTCAAAGTGGAGCTCCTAATTGAAAGCCAGAATACCAAACAGCAGGCACTGATGGAGCAAACGAAACAAGATGGTACTGAGGGGAGTCCTGTGTGCTCACTCCTAATTGGGTCTCTGATGGGTCAACAGAATCATTATCACTCCAAAACATGCTGATTACCGACATCTTGTTTATCCATGCGTCTTGGCGAAATCCCTGGCAAGGTAATAACATTAGCATAATTAGCACAGCACTTCTCCTATCCATTCAGAATGAAGTACGGTGAGAGCGAAAATGAACTCAGAACAACTTATTTTTCCAAGAATTTTTAAAATATCAAACAGATATTTTTTATCGGCCTAAGAGATACTCAGCAATCACTTCAACAGCTCTCAAAAAACTGCAGGGTTTCCTGCTGGAAAATTACCAGCTTCTGATGGCAGTTAATCTGTTATGACCTGGTTTTTATAGCAGGATTTCAAAGTGTTATGATTTTTTCCCACCGTCATTATTTGAAAGTAGATAATGGTTCCATGCATTGTGACGTGTTTACCTGATAGAACAGTTTTTTCCAGTTATTCTGTATTATTTTCAAGATCACTGACTATTTTTTTTCTTCAATAACAAATGGTGCTTTTTCAGAACACATCTAGCATGTAGGTGTCAATAATGTCAAGTCTGACCTTGTCTAACAATTTCTATTGAGCCGTTGAGTTGCTGCGAGTTTACTTTCATAATGAACAATGCATTTGGACCTGAATGGAGTAAATGGAGCATTTTGAGTGAAAAAGTCAGCAGTTAGTTTCTGAAATTGTAGTGAATTTTGCATGTGCTATTATATATAGACACAATTAACCTGCAGTACATGATGGAGCCATTTAAAAGACGTCAATTTTCTGGCATCCAGGCTTGGGCTACACAAACAAACCAACAATAAATGCCAGTAATGCTCATCATTAATATGAAATAATGAACTCAGAATTTCTAAAACATGACACAAGGCTAGAAACACCCTGTATGCGATACTAAAATACACATTCCTACTTTATTTGTCAAGATTAAGTAATGAACGGGCCATAATTGTAGAAGAGTAGGTCTATCATGCATGGTTTTTATAATTGTTAACTAAAAATATTAGATGTAATAAATATAATAAAAATAGACCTTGTGTCAGTTTGGTTTTGGGTTTGGTCGGTTTGGAGCATTTGTCAAAATATCTTCTTTTATGTTCCACAGAAAAAAAGAAATGCATACAGGTTTGGAAGAACATGAGGCTGAGTAAATCATGACAAAATGTTTGTGTGCACTATAAAAAGAAAAGAAAATAATGAATAAATACTACAATAATTTATAAATAGTACTAAAATAACACTGCTATCAAGCTGAGGCAAACCAAAAATCACTGTAAGACAAATAAAAAAGGACAATAAAAACAGTGAATGCATTACAGTGGGCTACAAGGATTTGAATGAAAGGGAGAATGGAAATTGATAAACATGCAAATAATCAAATAATTCCCAGGCTTTTATGACAGTAATTATAGCCCTTCTTATTCAGGTGAAAGCCCATCCATGCAAAGCATTCAAGGCCTAAATATTCAGTCTACAGTGTGGCATCATCAGGCCTGATGGCGTCATGGTGGCAGAAAGACTCTCTCTAGGGGGCCGAAGGGGCAGCTGCCAGGATTACTTCCGCCCCATTACTCCCACATAATTAGATCACCCCTAACAATCTCAACTGCTGCCATTGCGCTGGTGCAGGAGCCATCTGTGACAACATCTTACCTAAACTCATTCCTGACTTAATTCCTCTACTTCGCATACTTTGACACCTCCTGCAGGAGTAGCTCAGCAGAATCTGGTCCCTGATTGAGGAAATTTGGATAGTCTTGGAACTCGGCTTCACCTAAACACAAGGCAGAAAGAATAATGATGAAAAAATAAAAATAAAAGACCAAATTGGTCCCTATTCACTGTCAATGCAACGAGCAGCTTGGACATTCTGCTAGATATCTCCTTTTTTGATCTACAGAAGAAGTCATATGTTGTTTAGAATACATGATGATAAATCTGTCATTGTTTGGGTTTCTTTAAGTTACGATAGGAAAATAAAAGCATGGTATTCTCTGTTTCATGACTGGTTTTACCATTATTTTGATAGCCTTTTGGTTTCTAAACCCTTCTGTGTGAAACACCTCTACAAATGGCACTACCACTTAAAGGTCTGTGGGTAGGGATTTCAAAAAACAGAGTCTATTTGGATTGCTGCCAATGTTATGAGTCATTTGAACATGTTTGTGAATGCATGTTTTAATCAAATATGAGTGTCTCAACAGCCAAACTTTAATGAAGCCCACTGTAAACACTGGCACTGCAGGAGTATTCATTGTTGGGCTTGTGATGCGAAAGGATGCTAATAAGGAAGGAGATCAAAGCGAGGATGTTATGCGAGTTCCCACAAGACTTCATGGCCCATATTGCTTTTCAGCTCCAGGCTTCTACCTGCTTCTCTTCTTCTCTTTAAAATCACCCAGCAGACTTTACAGCCTCTTCTTTGCCAAGGACACATTTCTGTTTCTATTATTCCATTTGTGACCAAAAACAGGATGGAAAGAGCTGTACTGACAAATCTGTGGTGCTTATTGTGATATTATTGCTAAATATAACTTGACTGGTCTTCAAATTTCATTTTGTTTTGGTTTAATGATATTTAAATAGCCTAAGCTCGTCTGATGCTATTTTTAAAGAAATAGTTATTTTAAAAACGAATATGCTGTCATTATTTTCTTACACCACTATCCTGTTAACACCAAAGGATAGTTAAAAAAAAAAAAATCATGCAGCAGTTTTCCTTACCCCAAGAGAAAAAGTGGAAAAAAAAGAATAAAGAAACGCTTCATAAAAATGTCATATGATTTCTACGCTAAATTCCAAGTACTTTGAAGCACAACTGAACAGCCAGTCACACTCCATCCATGAAATACAGATAGGTCAGGATTCATGCTATAGGTATGATTCCCACAGAATGAAAATGTATGTTGTTTTAAATAAAAGTGACTGCCAAAAGCAGAAATGTAAATAAGACAGCCAAATGCATTCAGGAGTGAAACTGTGCATAAAAATGAATAAGCAGTTATAAATATTAATACTTCTAATTTACAACATAAATGAACCTAAAATGTATACATTTGTCAAAGCAAAGCACAAATGATTTTTCAAGACGTTAAATTCTACATCCACTAATATGTAGGCACTGATTGCATAGTAGTAAAACTGGAATCGCTAAATTGACTCAAACAGAATGTGCCTGCATACTGCTAATGGAAACAGAGTGTTGAACTAAATTAAATCATCATCAGTGCTCCAAAACATATGCAAGCTTTACATAAACAACAAGAACAGAGAATACAGGTAAGATAAAATCAGCAGCAGATCAGAATGAGCCCATAAAGATTAAGATTGAATTTACTTCCTTTTTTTACCTGGGTCTGAATTAAATTACTTCCTGTCAGAGCAATTGCAAAACTGCCAAATCACACATGCAACAACTACATTGAAGCAGAACAACACACAAGAAACAATGATGTCATGAATATCTTAAATCTGATGAGACACTTCAAAAAGTTCCATATTTTCAGTGATCAGTGACTTTCAGGATTAAGTATTTACTATATTTGTGTGTAGTATTTACTGTATTTATGTGTTTACTGTGTATTTACTCTCTCTCTCTCTGCGTGTGTGTGTGTGTGTGTGTGTGTGTGTGTGTGTGTGTGTGTGTGTGTGTGTGTGTTCTAGTTCATTCTACATTGTGGGGACCAAATGTCCCCACAAGGATAGTAAAACCTGAATTTTTTGAGATTGTGGGGAACAGCCTGCGGTCCCCACAAGGAGAAAAAAAAAATATTAAAAATAGTAAATGATGTTTATCTGAAAGTGTAACAATGCAAACAGGTTTTCTGTAAGGGGTAGGTTTAGGGTTAGGGGATAGAAAATATCATTTGGTCTGTATAAAAGTAATAGAAGTCTATGGAAAGTTCCACAATTCACAGAAACCTAACGTGTGTGTGTGTGTGAGTGTGTGTGAGTGTGTGTCTGGTGGGGGGGGGGGGGGGGGTGTCATTTTTGAAACTTGACATATGAACTGTCCTTGTATGGAAAACAGCTGTGTGAACATTCTTGTATTTCATGGTGGGAAAGCATACTTTTATTCAAAGCATCTTTTATTTTTTGACACAAGGTGAGTAAATAATGCCAGAAAATGATTTTTGAGTGAACTATTCACCCTTACGAATCTACAAAAAACTATATAAAACTATTATATATATATATATATATATATATATATAATTTTTTTGTAGAATCAAAGCCCTCTTCCAAAAACAACATCAGAGGCTTGTTTCCTTCTCTGACAACTGTGATTTAAAATTTGTGATTGCAATGTATTTTGACCTTTTTCCCTTTAAGAAACAACTGACAAACAGTCTTATTTACAAGACAACAGCTTGCACTTGAGTTAAATGGTCAGCACTTTTCTTCAGTCAGCAAAACACATTCAAAAATAAATTCACATCAAATATGGAGCGCGGATAAAAGTCAACTCCTATAATTGGAAACATGAGGGCAAATTGTTCTAACAAGTACAAGGCGATAATAGCGATAATGAACCACTCTAAACTTTCCTCATTTGTGAGCAATATAACTGATCGTACTTGAAGCAGTTTTCCTTTGGATTAAGTGTTATTTTAGCACTGTTTCTATTTTCATCTAAATGAAAGCTCCTTAAAAATTCTCTAGACAGCACCTTCCGAAAGTATCTGAACAGAATCATCTGAGAAGTATCCAGAGGGAAGAAGATGATGGGGTTTATTAATAGGACTTGGGCTATGCTGTAGGACTGTCAGAAGGACTGAGCTGATCATCAACATATCATCTTTCTAAACCTCCCTGTGGAATGGAGCAGGCAGCTACACAACTCCCCAAGTAAAGTTTTACTGCCGGAAACGGACAATATTGGCAATGTTTTCCACAGAATTGTGTTTCTCTTTCCATTTGTAGAAAGAATTACCTTGAGAACTGAGCATACAATGAAAATGAGACTTGGGCCTTTCTTATGAACAAAGCTCTTTTCCAATGCACATACACTTCTAAAAACGTAAGAATTGTCCAAAGATGAAATGCAAAATGTGGAAACCAGAAGAGGCTGCAGCTGCTGCTACTCCATAAACATTCAAATTGAAAGGACCTCAGGACAACCTCCAAGTCTCAGAGTTCATCAAAAAGTTCTACTGAGGGGATTGCTTTCCCAGATCTGCCAAAGCTGGTTTAACTTCAGCATCTATTTAAGTTCATTTTGCTGGTACAACCAACAGCAAACAAACATTTGCTTGAGGATAGAGTAGGATTGCCACTGGCTGAATAGTCCATGCTATTCAATGATTTTGTTTCAGTGAAACTTGTCTAGCTGTGTTTCTTCAGCTCCCCCAACACCACTGTACTGTTTATCTTTGCATGTAAAACAGACTATAAAACAGATTCGGTAATAAGATATGGTCTTGCATTAGGGAATATAACCTTATTAGCAGTCAAGAGAAACGGTGCATGTCACTGCTGACAACATGATTGAGCTTGAGAACAGACACTGTCTGGACACATGGAATATCATTATGTTTACAGCAGGAGAACATTCCATTATATGACATTTAGTGGACAATTTTTATCCAAAGCAGTTTACGACAGGAAGTCGCCCTGCAGCAAACTGACATGTGGTGGTGACTGTGCATCTCACTAATTGTCCTATTTGTGGATAACACCATCAATTCCAACTGATTTCAGTAGGCTTCTGAGGCAGCATAATGGTCTAATGATGTACATACATGATGCGCTACAAAATAGACAGAGATTTGGTAAAATAAAACCAAGCAAATATCTAAACACAAAAATACCAATGTGGGTTATGTGCAGCAAACTTCCACAAACCTCAGGTTGCAGCACTTCTGGTATGTCTTTTGTATGCTTTGTTATAAATATAGCTACTGCGTTTTTACAGTGCCTTCAAAGGAGCTACCAAACAAAAGCATATGTCCATCTAAAAGTTGTTGTTTTTTCTTCTGACTAACATATGTATATTAAAGTTGAGTAAAGCGGCAACAATAAAAAGAACTGGGTTAGCTAATTACCTTAAAAGTCCATAGATATCGCAGTCAGTTCATACTGCTGTTAACATTTTCTCAGGTATTGTGTTCACGCGACGTTCGGCATGAAGCCTATTTTGGCTGCAACTTTCAGATGCTTTTTTTTTTTCCTTTCAGCTCAAATGTCACGCATACGCATGCACAGGATAGTGGGAAATCACAGGTAGCGAGGGATACATCTGTGCTGCCTTCAAAAACGGTATCTCAGCAGACAGGATGACATAGTCTGTCATCGGATTCGGACATGCCTTGTTTTCCTTCTTTCTCTGTATATGTTGCCTGTGGAATTGAAAATAGTAGAATTAAAACGAACCAAAATTCAAAGAATTTTTTTTGTCATTTTTAATTACAAAAGCCCTTGTTAAGAATGTTGTCTTGACAAGCCCTGTTTGAAAGTTCTGAAGCTTTTTAAAGGTTTTTAAAGGCTTTTATAAACCATATGCATAGATAGATAGATAGATAGATAGATAGATACATACATACATACATACATAGATCGATAGAAGTTTTAATTGAATTTACATTCAAAAGGCATGTCATTATTTCACAATGTTTAGGTATGTTTAGGTATTCACATATTCCTGGATTTTAGAATGTAAAACTTGAAGCCAGTATGCAGTGGTTTGACTTTCTCCAAGAACAACAGTCCTTGTCTGCTTAATTCAAATTTATCACAGTTATTATTAGTGTGCAAAAGAGGGACAGCACAGGGCAATTTTTTCCTCCTGACTTGGAAGCCTAGAAAGACCCAACCATGAGACTTACAGATCCGATCTGCTTCACTCCCTGCACACTAATGAACATTTTAATCAGTGCATGCTTATTAAAATGTATTTCACCTCCAATCTCTCAAGTTTCACACAGACATCTACTATCAGCAAGTAGGTAAACAAGGAAGTTTGTTTTTTTTGCCAAGGTGTACAGACAGACTAGTCAATCAGAGCAAAGCCTCTGAATCCTCACACGCAGGCTTGACATGCTGTGTAACTTAAAACAGGATGGGAAAAGGCAAAACCATGACAATTGAGATCCAAAGAAAGACCAGCTCATTTGTGCCTAAAAATAAGATGTGATATTACAAATCATCACCCGTGCATTGTTCAGTCTAAACCTCCTGACTATTAGGTCTGCATGTGCTGTGGTGTGAGGGCAAAATTGTTCGCTATTCACACTGCAGAATAAATCACACTGCTTTTATTAGCAGCTCCGCCACATTGGTTTCAAATAGGCACAGTTTTATAATGTTATTACTGGGAGATCATGTGAGGCTTCACAGCATAAAGAAAGCACTGCCTGAAATTCAACACATTTAAACCAGAAAACAGGTCCATCCGTTCACTGGCCATGTAATTTATCCAAACTGAAAACAATCAGAGGAAATGTTCTTCTAAGGCTGACTGACTGTAATGCAAAATGACTACCATTTTTTGTTGGCTATACAGAGACGTAATGTTTAAAGGCAGCAAGAAAGCTGAAATTGTCAGGGGTGTGTGATAATTGCAGGTGAGGTCATTTGTTCAGTAGTTAGTAGAGCCGAATAACAGTGATAATGGGTTTTCTCATCCCATTATTGAGGTTTGTCTGGCTCACGAGGCTGTTAAAGGTCTGAAAATAATGTTGAAATCATGTGGCAACAGCTTACCATCCTTACCCGTCATCAACAGACTGTGTTACACTCCCGAAGGGACACTAGACTCGCAGAGAAAACTACTATTCATGTAAATAGCACTGACTGAAGTAATTACTTTGTCCCCTTGTGAAGGTTTAAGAGGTGGTAACAGGTCAGAACAGATACAAATGGTTATTTCTAAACACTGTTCATAGAGATAATGAAGGGAACAATTCGAATGTATCACAGAGTAGGTGCGTAACTGTTGTGCATAGCAACAAAGCTTCTGCTGTTGTGTGCTGAGAAACAAACTTCTGTTCCAATTTGTTCCTCAGTGTGAAATGTTTAAGCATACAATGAAATCTATTTAGTTATATGTACATCAGTGAATATATTCTGTTTTAGAATGCAGTTTATTCCTGTGATACAAGCTGAATTTTCAGCATCATTACTCCAGTCTTCAGTTTCACATGATCCTTCAGAAATCATTAGGCTGAATTGCTGCTCCAGAAACATTTCTGAATATTATCAATGTTGAATACAGTTGTGCTGCTTAATGTTTTTGTTTTTCAGGATTCTTTGATAAATATTAAGCTTAAAAGAACAGCTTTTATTTGCAACATTATAAATGTATTACTTCAGTCATGAAACTCCAGATGGTGCAGGCTGACGGGTATTAATGTAACTGATGATATTCTCAGCGTTAAATGACTTGGCACAAGCTGATTGGTTCATGTTGCATACGCAGCCAATGAGCTTGCTACTTTACATTTAAATGGCTGGTTAGCATGCACTTGAGCATTTGCAGTGCGCTCTCAAAGTTCCTCTGAAACCCACCACCTTCCCTAGCTCCACCTGTGTAGATCTGCTACAGGTTATTTTATACGCTATTTGTGCAGCAGCAGTATGTCTTAAATACTCAGAGCACTTTATCGCCATATGCATTGGCAGTAGCAAGTTCCCATACTTGCTTGCAGCAGTAGCAATAATCTACAACTACAGCAATAACCAACAGCAGCAGCAGCAGCAGCAGCATAGCATATCTATTCCGCCAAGACCAAATACATTAACATTGTCATAACCATCACCATGCGAAAATCTTCTGAGAGTTGTCATGATTGAAATGTCTTTATTGCTACTATTGATCAATTTATGTAGAATTGTAATTGAGCACAAAATTGGAACCTTTACTATTCACATTGTACTTTAAATCAAGGTCTGAGTACATGATCTTTAGTTGGTGTCCTCTAAAAGTTAAGGACTCTTTTAAACTGTCTTCCGTCTTCCTCTGCACTTTTTCATCAAGCAATTAGAAAATTCTTAAACATTGTGTAATCCTGTTACAGCCTTGCACATTTTCTAAAGTATCTTTTCAACGTGTGTGAAGAGGATTTTGCTCTTGCTCAAAGCTTGCGTCCTTGTATTTCAATATTTATGCAACACTCTCTCAATTCTGTCTCGAAAGGCAATGAAAAGAAACTTTCAGAGGAGAGAGTCTAAGCAGATACGTGAATTCCCTGACGGCAGATGGAGAGAAGACCAAAGAGAGATCTCATAAACGTCAGCATCACACGCATTTCCCCTCAAACTCAATCTGACATCATGCCCTTTAGGCCCGTTCACCTCCTCACCTCCGCAGTGCAGAAGCGCTACATTGTCCAGCACTAGTTAGCTCAGCTGGTTGACGTTACAGGCTGTTTGTGAAGTGTGCCGGTAGCGCTGAGCGGCACCTTCACTGAGCAGGCAGAGAGTGTGGTTGAGCAGCTGGGACTGTCATTCATCCTGACACCTCTTGTGCTCATGGTGAGCCACAGCCAAATGACAAAGCTCCAAACCTTTGTATATCATTGACTGCAGGAGACTGAGCCAATTAGAGCTGTTTGTCAGGGGAGAAATAATCATTAAAAGCCACAGTGTGGCAGATTACCCTCTAGTACTGACTGCATTCCATACTTGAGCTGTTCCTTAGCATATTCTTCATGAATATGTAAGCACTTTCTGTTTTTGAGAAGGAAGAAACTTTTTTTTTTGACTGTCGGGTACCTTACTTTGTCCTCAGCCGATGCACATTTATAGAGAAAGGACATTACAACAGCCAGCTGAAAGTGGTGGAAAACAGACTTGAGGCAAGGTAAGCTTCATCAATCATCAGTTGCTCTGCTTTCAACATTGTTAATAGTCAAAGTAGCCATTGATAATTTTACTTTAAAAATGAAAAAGAAATGTGTTGTTTTAAAATGGCTTTTTCAGTGGCATTCAAGATTGACACATTTTATGATAATAGATAATACCGCAGAAAATTTGTGGACCGTCTTGGAGGTAACTTAACTTGATGAAATCTTGTGAGCAAAAGACTGTACTTCCCTCTACTGGTGATTTTATGGTAATATGTCTTACACAACTTTGCTTCCACCTTGTTTACTCAGCTACTCAGAAAGTCATCTGTTGTAGTCAAATGGTTCTTTTTTCTCACCGCTGTAACATTAAACCTATAACATATATTTGGTCCCATGTGTTGCTTCTGTGGATATTTCTCAAGGTGAGTTTATTTTTGAAAGTCAATTTCTGACATATTCAAAATCTTGACTGCAGAAACTCTGTTGAACATTTCCAGAGTTATTGCCCTGGAAAAAAAGAGATTGAACAATCATTCATCTTTTGTGAGCCCTTGTAACAGCTAGTCCTGGTCTCTGCTTGATTATATCTAGTTGAGCATGTCTCTGGGTCAACAAGTTCTACTAGTGGTCACTAACCCTGTGACAGAAAAGAACCTCTGCATTTAAAAATTACTGTATGTGAATGAGATGTCTGTATTGATTTCTTTATGAGAGTAGAGGACTGCAGTGTTTGCCAGAGCAGGGTCCTATCTCTGTTTGCCTTTACAATAGTTGCCACTTCCTAACATTCTTTGAATACCACTGCATAGTTATTGACACACATGTTCTTAAAATAAATACGTTTTAATCAGTGTTATTAATATCCTTCTTTTTGTAACTTACGTTTCAGTCTGAAGTAAAAAACAACAAAAAAAAAAACATGACTTTGTCTCTCAGGCCTTGTTTAGCTTGTTTAACTCTCAATAACTTTTTAGAGTTGGAAGTCTTCCAACAGATAACCACAACTGGAGTAAGTACCATCTGTTAAATGTCACCGATGGCTCGGCAGATTTACATGAACTTTGGAACACTATTCAGAGAAAGTCAAAGGATTTTCGTCTAAAGTGTGTGGGAGTATTAGATAGAAAATTCCATGAAAATGTATTGACAATCAGTAACACAACTTAGAGTTCTAATTTCAAACAAAATATGTCAAATAGAGTTATATAAAATGTTTAACATCCCCACTAAGATAATATTTCTACAAATATATACATTTTCATACATATTCATATCATGTCTCTCAATAAGCATTTATTAAAGGTAAAAAATATATATATAGTAATTATAACAAGCTTTTGCTAGAATGAATTTGATGTTCAAATGTTAAAACTGCAGACAGCAGCAAACTGAATGAAAACAGCAGAAATGAAGAGGTTAATTCTGCACAGAACACTGTGTGTCTTTTCCTAGGTGATATATAGGGGCAGAGGCGGTCCAGATCTGTCACACACATGCCACTCTTCTAGTGAACACCTGCTGGACTGCTGCTACAATAAAACGGTAGAGTCAAATCCAAAATTTCTCATTTGAAAACAATCAAATCTATCGTCTTTAAAATCTGTATCTGTTCTTCCAGAGATGTTCAGAGAATGGAATTCCGAATTGATAATTCTGAATAATCTGAATGTCACAAATTTCACAGCTGTTAAGAAAAGTATATGAATAGGTAGTGCTTTGTTGCTTTGCTAGTGTTTAATGTTGACATTTTGATCATTGTCTCTTAGTTGGAATGAACCACTTTGTACTGCTATTGTTGTACACACTGGGGACATCAGCAGTGCTGGCAGACCCCAACAAAGAGGAATCCAGACCATCAGAGCAGCCGAGGCTCTCGGTAGATCCAAAGCCCTCAGAGGAACCCAATGGCCAAAAAAATGAGCCTTGCTCAAAGGGATGCTCCTGTATCCAAGATGACTACAGCTTAGAGCTCAACGTCTACTGCAGCACACGTAACTTCACCCAGGTTCCCTCCGACATCCCTCTATCCACACGCTCCCTGTGGCTGGATGGAAACCTGTTTACTAACTTACCAGCGGCTGCTTTTGAAAAGCTGTCCAATCTGGAGTTCCTGAACCTACAGAGCAGCTTGCTGGTATCCCTTGATGGCCATGTCTTTAGAGGTCTGAATTCCCTTGCTCACCTGCACCTTGAGAGGAACAATATCCGTTCTTTACCTGGCATAGTCTTTCAGGGTACACCCAACCTTGCGTCTCTCAGTCTCAACAATAACCAGCTGTCTCGAATAGATGACAAGTTGTTCGCAGGACTCAGCCACATGTGGTTGTTGAACCTCGGATGGAATTCAATGTCTGTCCTGCCTGAGACGGGGTTCCAGGACCTACACGGATTACGAGAGTTGGTTCTCGCTGGGAATCGCCTGGCGTATCTCCAACCACAGCTATTTCAGGGTCTCTCTGATCTCAAAGAATTGGACCTAACTGGAAACTATCTGAAAGTTATCAAGGCAAATGTGTTTCTGAAACTACCAAAGCTGCAAAAGCTTTATCTGGCCCAAAACCAGATAGTGACTGTGGCGCCTAGGGCATTTGTAGGCATGAAATCTTTGAGATGGTTGGACCTCAGCAGAAATCGTCTATCTGTACTTCACGATGAAACTTTCCTCGGTCTGCACAGCCTACATGTGCTTCGCCTGTCAAATAACTCAATTGGTAGCCTAAGATCCGGGACTTTCCGTGACCTGCAGTATCTTGAGGAACTCTGCCTTTGCCACAACCAGATTCGAGCCTTGGGAGTGAGAGTTTTTGAAGGGCTGGGTCATCTAGAGGTGTTGAACTTGGAGAACAACCGGCTACAAGATGCACGCATGGGCACATTCATGGGCCTGAATCACCTTGCTGTGATAAAACTTACTGGCAGCTGTTTCCACAGCCTACCGGATCAAGTCTTCAAGGGTCTGTCAAAGCTCCACAGTATTCATCTTGATAGAAGCTGTCTGACAAAAGTCTCAGCCCAAAGTTTCAGCGGTCTAACAGGTCTTCGTCGACTCTTCCTACAACACAACAACATCTCTGTGCTTGAGCGTCAGAGTTTTGTGGAACTGCAAGGGCTGCAACAGCTTGATCTAAGGTTCAACCGGTTAACATCCATCAGCTCCCAGATGTTTTTTGGCCTGAAGAACCTTGATTACCTGCTGCTGTCAGGCAACTTACTTCGCAGTCTTCCAGCTGAGGCTTTACTGCCTCTGCAACACCTGTCTTGGCTGGATATTTCTGGAAACAGGATGGAGTTTATACTTAATGCGACCATATACATGCTGCCACGTTTGCGTTACTTAAACCTGAAAGACAATGTACTGGTCAACCTCCCAGCTTCTATACCTGATACTTTGGATCAGCTCTGGCTCTCAGGTAACAACTGGAAATGTGACTGTAGTGCTAAACACTTTCGAGATTTCATTCTGCAGAAGCCACAGGTGGTTCCACTGCAGGTTGAAATGCTTGGGGAAGGTGAGGAGCCCCATACACTTGTCACAATATACAATAACATCACATGTGCCAGCCCACTCAGCATTTTGGGACTTGATCTGCGGAACGTCGGCAGTGAACATTTTCGGGACTGTTAAATATAAACATATTAATTCTGCTACTTACTCTCTTTTTCTATTCTGCCATTATAATTCAAATCCATATGTAGGACCTTCAATTCATGACTTTTATTTATCTCAAGAAATATCTTTTTTTTTGTGAAAAGATCTTAAAAAGATGCATGATAGGCTGCCGTTCTTAATCCAAGCCATGTAAAAATAACAATGTTATTTGATGATCAATTGTGCTGATATATTCAGCTAAATACATATTTTGGAAATAAATTTAAATAAAGGCTACAAAAATGTTAGGTAGTAAAAAAGTGATATTTAAATAAATATATTTTGCAAAAACTACTCTATGACATAAAGAATGTGCAGAAGATGTTCTTTACATATTTGAAAAAAAAAAAAAAAAAAGTATCAAAAGTGACTTTATAAAGTATTATGCCTTGATTTTTCTTAGTACGTCCAGTTTCCTTCAAAATCAAACAACATTTGTTTGTTTATGGTCACTATATAAACATGAAGAAGGACATTGTGCAAATGCTCAGTCTGATAAACCAAACCCAAATATGGATATATGTGCATAATATTGATCCTTGCTCTAAGTCCAAAGACCTGCTGAGCAACATCTTCAGTTTACAATCAGTAGTGAATTCCGTATTTGTAGACCACTTCTTCAGAACAACAATGATCTAAAATTATCAATTATTTGTTTAAATAGAAATTACAGTCATTTCAAATTGCAGTGTAACTTTACTTAAATCCCCCAAATTACCCCTATATAACCCAAATAACCTACTAGACCTACAGTATTTGAAATATTTTAAAATGTTGCAGTTCTGAAGAATTCATTTTTTTCTCTAAAGGGTCATGAACATTCCACTCCTGTGTCTTTCCACCACATTAGGCCTAAAATACACAAAATCACAGCTTGATTGGACATATCACAAATGAAATTTATTTATGTCACACATCACCACATCTCATATTTCACTCTTCCAGACAGCTTTGTTTCCTTATTTGTAAACTTTATCAAAAGATTATCTAAAGGGGCAGTATAGAGATCGGTCACAACAATCATGAGGAACAGTTGTGTGTGTGTGTGTGTGTGTAAAATTTTCACGCAAACAATTATGTTTATTTCACTAAATCATATGATGGATTTTCATATTCAAAAAATCTTAAAAAAGAAAAAACAACAACATTTGTTTGTTTTAAATAATAATAATAATAATAAATCAACAGTAAGAAGTCGATTAGCAAGTTTCGCGCCAAAACATCTATGTGACAGAAACGATACAAACAAGCAGTGTCAACAAAGCGGTGTATGCAGTGCGGTCGCCATGACAACTACAGTTTTGCTCGTTGGCGTCTGAACGTCAGACCGCATTTAGAGTCAACATGCAGCTGCTGTTTACTACAGTATTTTGAGAGGAAAAATTCGCACCTGCCAAATACATTCAGAAATGCAGAAGAATTTGCATCTAGACGACATTATTTCCAAGATACCATCCCTCGACTCTGACTTGTCATCAGTAAGTTCAAACTACTGTGTTTTCTGATGATACTCGTTATATTAACAGTGTTTATAGTTGTAATGATTATTTTAAGCAAGTCAGTGAGGTCCAGGTGAGTTATGATCTTAAATCTTACAAGCTTTGCAACTACTACTGGTGGACTAACGCTAACTGAAATAAACACAGCTGAAGTTCCCATTTCACTCTAACGTTACAGTCAGACAATGAAAGAGAGGTATCTGTCCTTCAGCTACCACCAGTGATTCACCTACCAGAAGGAAGCAGCATGATCCTGGAGTGTCCAAAATTTGAGGTGTGTGTGTGTGTGTGTGTGAGAGAGAGAGAGAGAGAGAGAGAGAGAGAGAGTTGCCATCTCTAATAATTTCTCAGATCACAATGCCTTTGCATCTCAAATCTGTATCACAGCCATTCACTTCCTGGGCTGATGATGACCAGAAAGGTGACTGTAATCCTCAGCTTCCTGTGGGTCACAAAACAGAAGAATCACTGAATGAAAAAGTGCTGCATAAAACAGAATGCAATGTACCTTTGCAACAAAAAGCAAACAAGACTGATTGGATAGAGACCCAGTTCTGTCCTGTTTTATCACTGACAGTAAGTTAGGTTGTATTTAATCAGATTTTTTTTTTTTTTTTGCACTAGAGCTATTCAGTAAAGCCATGTAACAAATTATCTCAACAGCCTCTTGATGCCTGGGATCTTGACCAAGTCCTTCAGACTCTACAGCAACAAAAACCTCTTGTCAAGCCAATTCAATGTGATACATGCGAAGGTTGGATTGTAGACACTGTTTTACTCATTCAGGCTGCATATATTTCAGATGAACATAAGAGGAAAACATTTTTTTTTTTTTTTTTTTTGCAGGCAATGACAGTGAAATGCATGAAAATGATTTAATGAAGCAGCTGGTTGCTTTTTGTGAAAAGAAAGTAAATGAGATGGAAATAAAGACAAATGTTTCATCTACGAAAACCCATAATATACAAGAATCATCCCTCAGGTACAGTCATGTTAGACTATATTACTATTATGACAAATTACATTCAGATAACTTTCAAAAGTTTTTGGTTTCAGTATTTTTCTTTCTTTTTCTTTCTTTATTTCTTTTGAATGAAATGAATACTTTTGTTCAGCAAGGACGCATTAAACTGATCAAAAGTGACAGAAAAGACATTTACAATGTTACAAAAGATTTCTATTTTAAATAAATACTGTTCTTTTGCACTTTTTATTCATCTATGAATCCTAAAAAATGTGTCACATATTCCACAAAAGTATTTAGCAGTGTTATAAGTAGTGTTTCATGAGCAGCAAATCAGCATATTAGTATGATTTCTGAAGGGTCATGTGACACTAAAGACTGGAGTAATGATGCTGAAAATTCAGATTCGCATCACAGGAATAAATTGCATTTTAAAACATTCAAATATAACGGTTAGTTCAAATTGTAATAACATTTTACAATATTACAGTTTTTGCTGTATTTTTGATCAAATAAATGCAGCCCTTTGGAGCATTATTTCAAAAACATAAAAAAATTTTTTAAAAAAATCATACAAAACCCAAACTTTTGAAAAGTAGTGTATATTCTCATGTTTACAGATTCCTGTGCTGCAGGTTAAATGTGTTTATGATTTTTCCCAGATGTACTGGGAGACAGATGAATGAGACAGACTTTAAAGGGACCTCTGCACATTTACAACACAATCAAGACTCTCCTACCATATATATTGATTTGCGCAGCAATGCATTTCAAACAAAACAGTCGGTCATTAGCCAGAGTAACAGTGTCATAAGTCCTGTAAACCTGGACAAAAAGAGTAACTCCACTAACAAGACGTCTAACACAAATGCAAGAGCAAATGGACAGAAAAGGTAAGATATCACATAAATCTCTAATATCACATAAAACCATCTATCCTAACATAAAAAAAAATATTGATTAAAAATTCACAAGTTTTAAATATATGCTGAGAATAATAATTAATAATAAATACTAATTATTACACTCAATACTCTGGGAGAAAATACATTTATATTCCAAATGTGGCATAGTCATTTATATTCCAATGAATGGCTGATAAAATGTACTCTCCTTTAAAAGCCATCACAATTTATAACCTCAGTTATAATGCGTTTATTTTTCATTTCTAGAGAATTTTCTGGGACGAGTTCATTACTCCAAAACATAAAACGGTCAAAAAAAAGTATGTTAGAGATAAGCTGGAGAAATCCACAAGATTTTGCTGAGGATAAGCAGAAAAACTCTTCAGGGAAAAGTATGAAGGAAAACCAGCTTCGTGATTCTGAAACTAGCTGCAGTGAACCTGGTATTCAGCAGGTCAATGTCTGCAGCTCTACTGTGAAATATGACCAACATAAACAGAGTACTCCAACTTCTCACATTCCAGCTGCTCAAAACAAGCAAAGGTACAAAGTGTACTTACATTTTCTTCACTCACAGCAACATGCATAACCTAATGTAATAATTGTATGCATACAGAGAGCAACACAGTCATAAAATCAGATGGCAGAAGGATCTGAAGTTCTTGCAAGCATTCAGACCTAAATATTCTGCTAATAACTCGGAGGAAGCTGCTGAGAGGACTGATATTCTTTATGAGCCTGTGAGTTACTGACTGTTTATCTGTAAAATAAGATTAATAAATTGAACACTGTTCTCATATTTAGAGTTACACTGCTCTACTCACTTCCCTTAGGAAGCATCCTACCTTCCTTCGGTGAACACTCTACCTCCAGATCTACAGATGAAGGAGTGTTTGCTGCTGACTGTGCCTTTATTTAGTCCTGGGGTGGTGGCTGGAAGAACGCAGAGAAAAACACAAACAATGGATTCAGTCTTGATCAAATCACATATTTACAATGCACTCATAGCATGGTTCATGTCTTTGGTGTGTCTGTTAGTTTGCACAGAAATACAGTAATCTTTGGCAGTGGAAAATATTTGACATTTTATACTACATTTCATCTTTTTGTTACCTACTCTGTGATAGACTGATCCCAAAACCTGTGGGAGAAAAGGCAACAAGCTAGATGCCCCTTTCTGGGTGGCTGGACTGCAGCAGTTTTATAAGGAAGATGGTTTGGCCTTGTACATCTGTGCTATGCCTCTTGAGGATGGTCAGACTGGCTGTAGAAATTCCAGGGTGGGTTCTACACATATTCATTGGCATTTATTAAATATTTAGCTCATTTATTTAATGCTTTCAGCTACTAGTGAAAGTGGCTTTTGCAGATTTCCCACTAAAACACACAGAAAATGTTGAAAAAAAGAACAACCGTTATTTAAATAAAATAGTCTTAATAGACTAATATTCAGGTTTATATTGAAATATTTTTGCTCATAGATGAGGAAGGTGGATAGCGACGAGGGCATGTTTTACAGACGAGTTTGCAAGTTCTTTGCACAGATGCCATTGAAGACTGTTGCATTCTGGGTACCTCAGCTTAATCATTTGCTGGAGGAACAGGCTTATCCTACCCATGTCCACTTGTCCTCATCCTGCCTGGACTGCTTCATCTCTGTCAACCCAAATCGAGAGGTTTTATATGACTTGTGTATCCATTATGTTTACTGTGATTGAGACGTTTTGATCCAAATCTTTAAAGCACTTTGTTTCAGTCTGTTGAAAAGGTCTTTAGTATGATCCCAGGATTTTACTGGCAAACTCTGGAAACAGAAGACCAAAAATGTCAAAGCGCAGAAGCCACAATTTCTCAAGAGTGTTATACTGAGGTAAAAGAGTCTTTCGTAAATGGCATATCTTTCAGTGAACAGTTTCTTGTCTTATGTTTTTTTTCTTCTTTTTTTTCAGACAGCACTTGTTCTGATAGGCAGGGCACTGTTTCTTAACCCATTGGCAATGCATCACACACTTGAGCTTATGTGGAGATCGAGTCTAGATGTATGTGGTATCCGCTTCCTCTATCCGCCCCAAGAGCTGCTGACAAACTTTGCAGGTACATATCATCTCCCACCATAATTACACAACATGTATACAAATTGCATAGGTTAATACATATCCTGTCTTCTAGTCAGCAAGTCAGTTATGCATGAAGGGGAACATTCTCATCAGCCAGTGCTTATCATGGCTTTCCGGGGTCCTCACGCTAACTCAGTGTGGCAGGAGATCACAGGGCCATCAGACCCCCAGCTGGCAAGGCGGACAGATCCAGCATCCATCAACGCCTTGTACCATCACGGTCAAGACAAACTCCTGCTCTACTCACCCCGTCTTGCCAGTCTTGTGCATCTGGGGCTCTGCTTGTGGTTTGGTGGAAGAATAGCAAAAAACAGCCTGTCAACGTTAGTATTCAAATGTACTGTAATACTTCCCAAATTGGGTCATTGTTTACTCACCCTCGTACTTGTACGATTGTCTTCAAATACGAAATACAAAGAAGATCTCCAAAGAGCCTTTCAGCTGTTTTTGTTCACATTATGAAAGTCAATGAGAGCCAAACAAGCATGAAATTAATCCATAAAATTCAAACAGGTATGTTCTAAGTCTTCTACAGTGACAAAGTCGCTTTGTATGATGAACAGACTGAAATTTAAAACAAATCAAAAATAATCAATAGATTAAACCAAGTATAGTTTTGAATTTAAAATTCATCATCCATCTTTTTTTGTGTTTCATAGAATAAAAGTCACACAAGTTTGGAACAACATGAGTAAATGATGACTAATTTTCCGTTTTTTGGTGAACTATTCCTTTGAGCTACCTGTTGACTCTGTTAACAGGATCCAGGACTCTGGTGACAGACGAGTCAGTTTTTCCCATCTTCTGACCTCTTCTCAAGCAAGTTTATGTGCCACAGTGAAAGGTAACGACTATGGAGAAAAAAGCTGTGTTATAAAAGTCTCTAACATCTTATAAGTAAAACTTTCTACCCCTTTCCCCCATACAGCGGATATATTTCTCCTTGTGTCTCCTGTGGTTGGACCACACTGTTACAGCTATATACTATCTGCATGTGCAAAAACAGGCTTCAGTCTGTTGGGACTTCAAAGAGTGCAGATCTCCAGGAAACAAGCTCAATCTCTGGGACTCACCGCAAAGCAGGTGAATAAACCCAACAGTGAGCCTGTACATGTACAGAGATATATTGAAAATGATAGTGGGACACTACCATGACATTTATGCTGATTGCATTTGTCTGGAAATGCTGTCTGTCTCCGTTAGGTAGCAGCATTCTGTCATGCTCCTACAGTGTTTCTGGCTGGAGAACAGGTTGAGCTGTCCTCTCATTGCCTGGTGCTGCTCATGAGGAGAGAAAGTGCAGTTAAACACTGCACCAGACTTCCGATAGGTAGCATCTGGATAGCATACATCGTGCCAGCCACTTACTGTATGTGAAGCTGTACTGAGGTGCTCCAAGCATTAAGTGTCCTGTATCTTTGCCTGATGAAGGTCTGATGAATGAGCTTGCTGCACAAGGCCTTATTGGATCGATCCGTTCAAGATTCACGGATGTTCTGGGCCCAAATGTTTGCTTTCACACTGTTCCCTACTCTAAAAACCACCACAGTGTTCTGGGTAAATACATTACTTTGCATTTTCATGATTTGTCCACTTACCATCTGAGCATTTTTGACATTTATATGATATGTTCTACAGGTGGGCTCATGTGGACAGTGCCGAAGTGTAGCCACATCGTCTTGTCCAAACACACATATCCCTCTTGTCCAGATGCAGAGCAGGTGGTGGTTCTCACACTGACTGGTCAGAACATGGTCGAGAAAGAAATGGACTTTCTTCTTAAGGTTCTCAAGGGAGATGCAGCAGGTACCTAAAACAGAGGTTTAGAATCCTGCTCCCGGAGTGCCACCTTCCAGCAGCGTTTAGCTCTGAATTAACTAATCAAGGTCTTCAGGATTAATAGAAACAACCAGGCAGGTGTATTGGAGTTGAACTCTTCATGAAAGTGGCCCTCCAGGAACAGGATTGGAGCATTCCTGACCTAAAACTATACCTTTACAAATGTACCTGTAGTCTCGGTTAAGTAAACCACTGTAAGTTACACAACCAAATCTACCTTGTCTTGTACAAACAGGACAAGAAGGATTTGAGCTGCTGGCACTAAAGTGGGAGCCCAAGCTGTCTCAGCAGCAGGCACAAGAGTTGAGTCCGTTTGAGATCGGAGAAAAAGAGTGGCAGAACAGTGTGCAGAGCTTGACATCCACTCCTGCCCTGGTCATGGCTCTGAGGAGGGTGAGGGCATTCATCACCCTACGAAGACTTTTACCACAAAATTACCCAGGAAACCTGCATGCATTGATGTCACCCACACCTGAGACAGCTTTCAGACAGACCTGCCTCTTCTTC
>JAFVLL020029596.1:5338-44426 GCA_021397915.2 Tor tambroides | reverse complement strand
CAGCCTACCGGATCAAGTCTTCAAGGGTCTGTCAAAGCTCCACAGTATTCATCTTGATAGAAGCTGTCTGACAAAAGTCTCAGCCCAAAGTTTCAACGGTCCAACAGGTCTCCGTCGCCTTTTCCTACAACACAACAACATCTCTGTGCTTGAGCGTCAGAGTTTTGTGGAACTACAAGGACTGCAACAGCTTGACCTAAGGTTCAACCAATTAACATCCATCAGCTCCCACACATTTTATGGCCTGAAAAACCTTGACTACCTGCTGCTGTCAGGCAACTTACTTCGCAATCTTCCTGCTGAGGCTCTACTGCCTCTGCAACACTTGTCTTGGCTGGATCTCTCTGGAAACAGGTTGGAGTTTATACTTAATGCGACCATATACATGCTGCCACGTTTGCGTTACTTAAACTTGAAAGACAATGTACTGGTCAACCTGCCAGCTTCTATACCTGATAGCTTGGATCAGCTGTGGCTCTCAGGTAACAATTGGAAGTGTGACTGTAGTGCTAAACCCTTTCGAGATTTCATTCTGCAGAAGCCGCAGGTGGTTCCGCTGCAGGTTGAAATGCTTGGGGAAGGTGAGGAGCCCCATACACTTGTCACAATACACAATAACATCACATGTGCCAGCCCACTCAGTGTTTCTGGACTTGACCTGCGGAACATCGGCAGTGAACATTTTCGGGACTGTTAAATCTAAAAATAATAATGTTGCTACACCACAGATTACTTTTTCTATTCAGTCATTATAATTCAAATCCATATGTCAGAGCTTCAATTCACAACTTTTATTTATCTCAGGAAACATCTTCTTTTGTGAAAAGATCTTAAAAATATGCATGATAGGCTGTCGTTCTTAATCCAAGTCATGTAAAAATAACATTGTTATTTGTTGGTCAATTGTGTTGATATATTCAGGTAAATATATATTTTGGAAATAAATTTAAATAAAGGCTACAAAAAAATGCTAGGTGGTAAAAAAGTGATATTTAAATAAATGTTTTTGGTAACACTTTATTTTATGGTTACACCTATTAGTTGGTTATTAGCATGCATATTACTAGAATATTAGCCATTTATTAGTGCTAATTGAACACATGCCTTATTCTACATGACCTTTTTGTACATCCCTAATCCTACCCAATACCTAAACTTAACAACTACTTTACTAACTATTAAAAAGCAGCAAATTAAGAATTTATTGAGGGAAAAGTCGTAGTTAATAGTTAACAAGTGTTACCATGTTTTTTTGTTTTGTTTTGTTTTGTTTTTTTTAATCTAAAAGAACATGTAGAAGATGTTCTTTAAATATTTGAAAAAAAAAAACCCTGTTGTACAAACAAGTATCAAAAGTAACATTACAAAGTATTATGCCTTGAATTTTTAGTATGTCTAGCTCTTCCTTCGAAATCAAACAGAATTTGTTTGTTTATGGTCACTATATAAACATGAAAAAGGACATTGTGCAAATGCTCAGTCTGATAAACCAAACCCAAATATGGATATATGTACATAATATTGATCCATGCTCTAAGTTCAAAGACCTGCTGAGCAACATCTTCAGGTACAATCAGTAGGCTAGTCAATTCTCTATTTGTAGTCCACTTCTTCAGAACAGCAATGATCTAAAATTACCAGTTAGTTATTTAAATGACAATTACAATCATTTTGAATTGCAGTGTAACTTTAAGTCCACAAATTATCCCTAAATAACCCATATAACCTACAACAGGGCCTCCAGTTGAATTATTAAATTATTTTAGAATGTTGCAGTTTTGAAGAATTCCTTTTTTTCTAAAGGGTCATGAACATTCCACTCCAGTGTCTTTCCACCACATTACTTTTTTATTTTGCTATGTCATAGCATGTTGTATATCCTAAATATCCGAAATAATCCTTTTTTCACAATTTCACAAAATCACAGCTTGACTGGATATGTCACGAATGATATTTATTTATTTTTGTCACACATCATATCTTATATTTCATCTTATGCTCTTCACAGTATTGTTTCATTCTTATTTGTGAACTTTAGCCCACAACAATCATGAGGAACAGTTGTGTGTGTGTTTTTATGTCATTTTCACGCAACCATTATGTTTATTTCACTTTATTTCACTTTTATATGCTTTCATATGATGGATTTTCATATTAAAACAAACAAACAAACAAACAAACAAACAAAAAACAATATTTGTTGGATTAGCAAGTTTCGCGCCAAAACATCTACGTGACAGAGAAACGATACAAACACCACAGAGCAGTGTCTGCAGCGCGTGCGGTCGCCATGACAACTACAGTTTTGCTCGTTGGCGTCTGAACTTCAGACCGCATTTAGAGTCAACATGCAGCTGCCGTTTACTACAGTATTTTGAAAGGAAAAATACGCACCTGCCAAATACATTCAGAAATGGAGAGGAATTTGCATCTAGATGACATTATATCCAAGAAACCATCCCTTGACTCTGACCTGTCATCAGTAAGTTCAAACTGATGATACTCCTTCACATGTCTTTTTTTTATCGTTATATTAACAGTGTTTATAGCTTTAGTGATTATTTTTGACCAAATCAGTGAGGTTCAGGTGAGTTGTAATCTTAAATTTCACAAGCTTTGCAACAAATACTGGTGAACTAACTAAAACAAACACAGCTGAACTTCACATTTCACATTGCAGTCAGACAATGAAGGAGAGACAGCTGTCCTTCAAACACCACCATTGATTCACTTGCCGAAAGGAAACAGAATGAACCTGGAGTGTCCAAATGTCGAGGTGTGTGTGTACCTACTTTTGGGTACAAATTTGTACCCAGAAGTGAGCTAAACCTGACAAATTCTCCAAAAACCTCGCTTTGGGGACGTCCTCATTTGTAAAATTGGTATAAAAATAAAGTAAACAAAGTTGGGGTTTTTTTATTGTAAAAAATGCAGAAAGCTTTCTGTAAGGGGTAGGTTTAGGTGTAGAGTTGGTGTAGGGCAATAGAATATACAGTTTGTACAGTATAGCAGAACCTGATTTTACCAAGTGCGACATATTCCTGGATCAACATCTTTGTTGACCCTGGAACAACATTGTGATTAACCAATCAGATTTGAAGAACCAGTTTATAGTTTTTGTGAAGTTTGGGCTTACAGTCAGCATTTGGTGCTTGTACACCAGTGTCATTCATCTATCATTTCCTATGATTTTAGGGATTACTCATGGGTAAGGTTAGGTTTAGGTGTAGAGATATGGTCAAGACTAAATTTTTTGAATAAAATGTTGTTCCAGGGTCAACAAAATATGTTGACCCAGGAACACATCTAACTCAGCAAAATCAGGACGTGCTACAGTATAAAAACCATTACACCTATGAAATGTCCCCATTTAGATAGCTAAGTGTGTGTGTGTGTGAGAGAGAGAGAGAGAGAGAGAGAGAGAGAGAGAGAGAGAGAGAGAGAGATTGCTGTCTCAGGTCATAATGTCTTAGCATCGACTAAAATCTGTATCACAGCCATTCACTTCCTGGACTAATGATGAGTCCAAAAAGGCAACTCTCAGCTTACTGTGGGTCACAAAACAGAAGAATCACTGAATGAAGTGTCACATAAAACAGAATGTGCCTTTGCAACAAAAAGCAAACAAGACTGATTGGATAGAGACCCAGTTCTGTCCTGTTCTATCAATGAAAGTAAGTTAGGTTGTATTTAATCACATTTTTACACCAGATCTATTCAGTAAAGCCATGTAATAAATTATCTCAACAGCCTCTTGATGCCTGGGATCTTGACCAAGTCCTTCAGACTCTACGGGAACAAAAATCTCTTTTCAAGCCCATTCAGTGTGATACATGCGAAGGTTGGATTGCAGACACTGTTTTACTCATTCATGCTGCATATATTTCAGATGAACATAAGCGGAAAACATCTTTTTTTTTTTTTTTTTTTTTGTTACAGGCAATGATGACAGTGAAATGCATGAAAATGCTTTAATGAAGCAGCTGGTTGCTTTTTGTGAGAAAAAAGTAAATGAGATGGAAATAAAGACACGTTTCATCTACGAAAAACTATAATATACAAGAATCATCCCTCAGGTACAGTGATGTTATACTATCTCTATTACTATTACAACAATAAATTACATTCAGATTGCATTCAAAAGTTTTTGGGGTCAGAATTTCTTTCTTTCTTTCTTTCTTTCTTTTGAATGAAATGAATACTTTTGTTCAGCAAGTATCCATTAATCTGATCAAAAGTGACAGTAAAGACATTTACAATGTTACAAAAGATTTCTATTTTAAATAAACACTGTTCTTTTGCACTTCTTATTCATCTTAGAATCCTGAACAAATGTATCACATTTCCACAAATGTATTAAGTAGTGTTTCTTAAGCAGCAAATCAGCATTACAATTATTTCTGAAGGATCATGTGACACTGAATACTGGAGTGGTGCGGAAAATTCAGCTTAGCATCACAGGAATAAATTGCATTTTAAAACATTCAAATATAACTGTTAGTTTAAATTGCAATAATATTTTACAATATACTGTATTTACTGTATTCTTTATTAAATAAAATCAGCCTTGGTGAGCAGAAGAGACTTCTTTCAAAAACATTTAAAAAATCATACAAAATCCAAACATTTGAAAAGTAGGGTATATTCTCATGTTTACAGATTCCTGTACTGCAGGTTAAATGTGTTTGTGATTTTTC
The DNA here is from genome assembly GCA_021397915.2 of Tor tambroides. Lineage (NCBI taxonomy): Eukaryota > Metazoa > Chordata > Actinopteri > Cypriniformes > Cyprinidae > Tor > Tor tambroides. The sequence goes on along the minus strand of JAFVLL020029596.1, from coordinate 39,729 downwards.
CCAGATGTACTGGGAGACAGGTGAACGAGACAGACTTTAAAGGGACCTCAGCACAATTACAACACAATCAAGGCTCTCCTACCATATATACTGATTTGTGCAATAATGCATTTCAAACAAAACAAGCAGTCATTAGCCATAGTAACAGTGTCATAAGTCCTGAAAATCCAGACAAGAAAATGAGCTCCACTAAGAAGACATCTAACACAAAAGCAAGAGCGAATGGACAGAAAAAGTAAGATATCACATAAATCTCTAATATCACATAAAAACATCTATCCTAAATATTAATTAAAAATTCACAAGTTTTAAATATATGCTGAGAACTTTTTTTTAATATAATCTGGAGAAGAAAAAAAAAGAATGAATGATTGGCTGATAAAATATACTTTCCTTTAAAAGCCATCACATCTTATAACCTCAGTTATGATGCATTTATTTTTCATTTCTAGAGAATTTTTTGGGAAGAGTTTATTACTCCAAAACATGAGACAGTCAGAAAAAAGTATGTCAGACATGTTTGGGAGCTGGAGAAATCCAAAAGATTTTGCTGAGGAAATGTATAAAGGAAAACCAGTTTCATGATTCTGAAACTAGCTGCAATGAACCTGGCATTCATCAGGTCAATGTCTGCTGTCCTACTGTGAAATATGATCAACATAAACAGAGTACTCCATCTTCTCACATTCCAGCTGCTCAAAGCAAGCACAGGTACAAGTACCTTACATTTTCTTCACTCACAGGAACATGCATGACCTAATGTAGGAACTGTATGACTATGTATACAGAGAGCAACACGGTCATAAAATCAGACGGCAGAAGGATCTGACGTTCTTGCAAGCATTCAAACCCCAATATTCTGCTAATAACTCTGAGGAAGCTGCTGAAAGGAGTGACATTCTTTATGAGCCTGTGAGTTATTGGCTGTTTATTTATAAAATAAAAAAACTAATAATTTGAACACTGTTCTCATTTAGAGTAACTGCTGTACTCGCTTCCCTTAGGAAACATCCTACCTTCCTTCCGTGAAAACTCTACCTCCAGATCTACAGATGAAGGAGTGTTTGCTGCTGAGTGTGCCTTTATCCAGTCCTGGGGTGGTGGCTGGAAGAACGCAAAAAAAAAAAAGCACAGACAATGGATTCAGCCTTGATCAAATCACATGTTTACAATGTCCTCATAGCATGGTTCATGTCTTTGGTGTGTCTGTTATTTTGTACAGAAATACAGTAATCAATCCAACACTCTCCATTGACTTTGTATTGCGGGAGGCTGCCTCCTTGTAATTTCTGACTTATAACAAAAAACAGAACAATGCCTAAAAGATTTTGTGTGACAAGGTGTACAGTACAAGGCGTGGTTTTCAGATTATGACACGTTGCGCTCTGTCTCTATTGGAATATTTTGGCTCATATGAGGAAGGTGGATAGCGACGAGAGCATGTTTTACAGACGAGTTTGCAAGTTCTTTGCTCAGATGCCATTGAAAACCGTTGCCTTCTGGATACCTCAGCTTAATCATTTACTGGAGGAACAGGCTTATCCTACCTATGTCCACTTGCCCTCATCCTGCCTGGACTGCTTCATCTCTGTCAACCCAAATCAAGAGGTCTTATATGACTTATGTATCCATTATGTTTACTGTGATTTAGGCGTGTTGATCTAAATCTTTAAAGCACTTTGTTTCAGGCTGTTGAAAAGGTCTTTGGTATGATCCCAGGATTCTACTGGCAAACTCTGGAAACAGAAAAGCAAAAATGTCAAAGCACAAAGCCACAATTTCTCAAGAGTGTCATACTGAGGTGAAAGAGTCTTTCGTAAATGGCATTACATCTTTCAGTGAACAGTTTCTTATCTTATGGTTAATTTTTTTCAGACAGCACTTGTTCTGATAGGCAGGGCACTGTTTCTTAACCCACTGGCAATGCATCACACACTTGAGCTTATGTGGAGATCAAGTCTAGATGTATGTGGTATCCGATTCCTCTATCCGCCCCAAGAGCTGCTGACAAACTTTGCAGGTGCATATAATCTCCTACCATAATTACACCACTTGCATACAAATTGCATGGATTAATACATATCCTGTCTTCTAGTCAGCAAGTCAGTTATAGATGAAGGGGAACATTCTTATCAGCCAGTGCTCATCATGGCTTTCCAGGGTCCTCATGCTAACTCAGTGTGGCAGGAGATCACAGGGCCATCAGACCCCCAGCTGGCAAGGCGGACAGATCCAGCATCCATCAACACCCTGTACCATCACAGTCAAGACCAACCCCTGCTCTACTCACCCCGTCTTGCCAGTCTTGTGCATCTGGGGCTCTGCTTGTGGTTTGGTGGTAGAATAGCAAAAAACAGCTTGTCATTGTTAGTATTCCAATGTATTGTAATACTTCCCAATCTGGGTCGTTGTTTACTCACCCTCGTTCCAAACTTGTACGACTGTCTTCAAATACGAAATACAAAGAAGATATCCAAAAAGCTGCTTTTGTCCACATTATGAAAGTCAATGAGAGCCAAACAAGCAAGAAATTAATACATACAATTCAAACAGGTATGATCTAAGCCTTTTGAAGTGACACAATCACTTTGTATGATGAACAGATTAAAATGTAATCCTTTATTCACTCTCAAATCAAAACATTAATTAACGGATTACATCAAATATAATGACACAAACCTAAAACATCATGACATTTAGTCATGTGGTGTGAGAAACAATGAGGCTTGACATTAGTTAAAGGTGAAATATCATGAAAATCTGACTTTTTCCATGTTTAAGTGCTATAATCAGGCCCCTGGTGCATCTACCAACCCAGGAAACGTGAAAAAGAACAACCCAGTAAATTTTTTTTGGTAAGCCTTTCTCTGCAAGCTTGTGAAAAAAATTAGCATGTCAGATTTTGCTCCCACCATGATGTAGAAAGGGGATCTTATTATAACATTACCGCCCCTTAATCTGCAAGTTTCCACCCACTGTGCCTCAATTGTTTTCACAAGCAACAACGGTATACCAGTTCTAAAAGCAAAGCATGCTAACTGTTCTGCCTTTGGCTGCACAGATGAGCACAGAACACTATTTAGAGTCCCAGCTTCAGAGGAGACAAGAGAGCAGTGGATTTATTGATTTATTTACTATACATTACACTGCTACCACACAGATCACAGAAATTGCATATACACATGCAATTTCATTCCCAACTGTTTTTGTAACTCATGCATTTTAACATAAACTTGTGTGTATTTAACAGTTTAAGTGCAATAAGACATAAAAGAGTACTCACATGCCATGTGACAGCTGCTTTCTGTGTGCGTGCTTCGGATGTGTGCGCTTAGAAAAACGTATATCAAGTTTAAACTGATATGGTTTAAAACGCATGATTTCAGCGCGATAGACATGATAATCAAAACCTAACAGATATGTTTTAGCAGGGTATCTGAGGTACGAGCTGTAAAAGCACAGCCCTATTCTGGAAAAGGGGGCGGAGAGCAGCAGCTCATTTGCATTTGTATTGATGATTTCAATTTAATTTAAGAGTAAATAAAGGTTTAAATTTAAAATTCATCATACAAAGTGATCATCTCACTTTAGAAGTTCAAGTCATTTGAAAGATTCTTCAAAAACTTCTTTTTATCTTATTTTGTGTTTCATAGGGGAAAAAAAATCATACAAGTTTGGGTTAAGTAAATGAGTAAATGATAACCAATTTTCCTTTTTTTTGGTGAACTATTCCTTTGAACTACCTGCTGACTCTATTAACAGGATCCAGGACTCTGGTGACAGAGTCAGATGTTCCAATCTTCTGACCTCTTCTCCAGCAAGTTTATGTGCCACAGTGAAAGGTGACTAGAGAATAAAAGCTATGTTATTACAAAAGTCTCTAACATCTTATAAGTCAAACTTTCTATCCCTTTGCCCCCCTAACAGCGGATATATTTCTCCTTGTGTCTCCTGTGGTTGGACCACATTGTTACACCTACATACTATCTGCATGTGCAAAAACAGGCTTCAGTCTATTAGGACTTCAAAGAGTACAGATCTCCAGGAAACAAGCTCAATCTCTGGGACTCACCGCAAAGCAGGTGAATAAACCCAACAGTGAGCCTGTACATATATTGAAACTGAGAGTGGGACACTACCATGACATTGATGCTGATTGCATTTGTCTGGAAATGCTGTCTGTCTCTGTTAGGTAGCAGCATTCTGTCACACTCCCACAGTGTTTCTGGCTGGAGAACAGGCTGAGCTGTCTTCTCATTGCTTGGTGCTGCTTATGAGGAGAGAAAGTGCAGTTAAACGCTGTTCCAGACTGCCGATAGGTAGAGCATACATCGTGCCAGCTACTTACTGTATGTGAAGCTATACAGAGGTGCTCCAAGCATTAAGTGTCCTGTGTCTTTGTCTGATGAAGGTCTGATGAATGAGCTTGCCGCACAAGGCCTTATTGGATCGATCCGTTCAAGATTCACAGATGTTCTGGGTCCACACATCTGCTTCCACACTGTGTCCTACTCAAAACACCACAACGTTCTGGGTATTTACATTACTTTGCATGTTCATGATTTGTCCACTTACCATCTGAACATTTTTGACATTCATATGTTATGTCCTACAGGTGGGCTCATGTGGACAGTGCCAAAGTGTAGCCACACGGTCTTGTCCAAACACACATATCCCTCTTGTCCAGACACAGAGCAGGTGGTGGTTCTCACACTGACTGGTCAAAACATTGTGGAGAAAGAAATGGACTTTCTTCATAAAGTTCTCAGGTGAGATGCAGCAGGTACCTAAAACCGAGGTGGACAGTCCTGTTACCGGAGTGCCACCTTCCAGAAGAGTTTAGCTCTGAATTAACTAATCAAGGTTTTCTAGAAACAACCAGGCAGGTGTATTGCAGCTGAACTCTTCAGGAAAGTGGCCCTCCAGGAACAAGATTGGAGCATTCCTGACCTAAAACTGTACCTTCACAAATGTGCCTGTATACTTGGTTGAGTAAACCACTGTAAGTTACAGAACCAAATCTGTCTTGTCTTGTACAAACAGGACAAGAGGGATTTGAATTGCTGGCACTAAAATGGGAGCCTAAACTGTCTCAGCTGCAGGCCCAAGAGTTGAGTCCGTTTGAGATCGGAGAAAAAGAGTGGCAGAGGAGTGTGCAGAGCTTGACATCCACTCCTGCCCTGGTCTTGGTTCTGAGGAGGGTGAGGGCATTCATCACCCTAAGTAGACTTTTACCACAAAATTACCCAGGAAAACTGCATGTACTGATGTCCCCCATACCTGAGACAGCTTTCAGACAGACCTGCCTCTTCTTCTCTGAGGCAGAATTGGTCCCTGGTGAGGATTCAAGTAGATAATATCAGTTTTGTAAGGATGATCCTTAAGCGGTTTGCTTAATCTAAAATCCCTTCGTCTTCAGATCACACTAGTCGTCCATCATTGAAATTCGTACCGCCTCATCACATCGACACTCCTGGTATGTACAGATCCAAGCCAAAATATACTTTCCCCCCCACCCCAAATTTGTTCTGGGAACTGACTGTCAATCTCCGACAACCCTCAGGTTTTAGAAGTCAGTCGCTTTACAGTTACATGACAGTGGGTAAGAAATATCTTCTCAGAACATGTTCTTTTCTGAGCTGTCTTTTATGGCCTTGTCTCTCAACTTCTTCCCTCTGTACTCTACAGGCCCAGAGCCACTTTTGACTCTAGCTCTGTTCAAGCCTGGAGCCTGGAGACATCGCTTTGGTAAAATTCTCACCATAATCAAACAGAACGGATATACTCTAGTGGGCTTACGTGTGCTTCTGCTGGAGTTGAGCATGGCAAATGCACTGATACATCCATCAGAGCAACAGGTCACTCTGTCCTCCTCTTTTTAAGTATTCTAAAAAGAACAAATAATCACATTCTAGACCCCTGTGTAAAAGAAAGACATTTTGGCATACTTTTAAAAAGAGTACTTATTATGGAAATAATACTTAAGTGCAAACTGAATGTAATGTTTTCAGACACTTAATTCCATGTTAATTGCAAATAAATGAAAATGTGTTATAAGACAAATTAGCTTAATTTTAGAGTGATTTTTGATCCACTTGAGTAGGACTTCATATATGGAATTATTATTATCAGCATATCATAATATATATTCATCTTGGAAATGACCTTTTTAAGACCTGCACAAATAAAATTAATACCATATGAGCGGGGTAGGGCAATGTCTATAGTACCATATTAAACTGTAAAATTACTGTAAAAAGCATAATTTACAGTTCAGATACAAGTTTTCACAAAAACAGAAAGTTTTATAAAATGATAAACTTTACATTTCAGGTTTTAAACCATTTTTAAGAAAATGGATGAGTCAGAAGTATTAATTATATTAATTTAAACAATTATTATCAATAAATTATTATATCAATTAAATAATGAATTAGGGGTGTGCGATATTGAAAAAAATTATATCTCGATAATTTTCTGGGATTTTATCAATAACGATAATTAGACAATATTTTGCTGAGTGTTATTGTGCTGATATCTTATCTTTAATTCTGCTGACAGCTGACTCCTGAATTTTTTGATATTCTTCATATTCTGTGTGGTCAGTTCACAGCAGTGATAGAAATTAATCATTTCCAACAAGTTTTATGGGCATTTTTACTTTTAAGACCATTTTTTTTCTAAAAGTGTGCACCATCTTTTGAGTCAAATTCTTGCATTTGGGCTGTTACCAAGCAAATTAAATCAGTATCAACAAAATTGATCTTTGCAATGCAGGAAACACAGAAGCTGCATTAGAAGTGGCATTTATATGTATTTACACACTGTTTAATGCAGCTCTGAGGGACGTGGAATAATTTAACCTGCAGTAACAAATGCATAAATAATGTTTTGATATTTTTAACATAAAACATTGAAAACTGATGTTTGAAATTATTCTAAAACTGAAAAGGTACCTTAAATGTGAAATAAAACCGCCAGTAGGTGGCAGCAAGTCACTGTAAATAAGCGAGTCATTGCGAATGAACTGAATCGTTTAAACGGTTGATTCATTCAGGAATGAAACACCGTCATGTTGCTCAGAGATGCAAAACAGTACTGTGGCTGTGTTTGTTTGGAATTATTTCTGTCGGAGAAATAGAGCAAAAACATGAAATATGGTGTCTAAAACGTAAGTCTCTTAATATTAACTTATTGAACTGTTGTGTAAAATCAATATCACATGTGTAATCATGCTGACTTTTGGAGAAAAAACGGCACTGTTAGTGTAATATTAACTTAAATGATATAAATATATACATTTTCTGCCCCAAATCTTGAATGCAGTGATAGAACACACTATAAATGCGCACGCTCACTAGTCTAACCTGCTAGATTTCATCATGTAATGTATGCGCGCACTCTGTAGGTGTTTTGTTTACTTTACTCGATATCAAATCGCACATCGTTAAAACAACAATTACAATATTATAGCGGACCATACATATTGCACATCCCAGTACTGTGTAGATTTTTATAATGCATTGTCTTCTTATCGATCCACCAGTTCACATTTAAAGCTCTGTGTGTTTGCAGGGTAAAAACATGGGTCGATTTTTGCGTTTGTCTGAACTCTGAACAAAACAAGTTTTATTGAAAATGCTCATTCATTCTCTGACAGCAGGTGGAGCGTTTGGTAGAAATATAGAACTGTTTCCCCGGTAACGGCAGAACAAAGAACAGCGTGGCACCGGACTTTGAACGTGCAGCGCTGGTGTTTATTTAATGAAATCATAGACTTCTGAAGTTTAATCGTCACATTCAGCCATATCGCAGTTCTAGTCTTTCCGTCCTCAAATTTAAGACCTCATGAAATCATAATTAAGACCTTGTACAATTTAAGACTTTTTAAGGCCTTAAATTTGATACAACTAAATTTAAGACTTTTTAAGAAACCCTGACTGCTGAATGTACTGGCAAACCATAATGGCAAACTAAAATATACTGTAAAGTCATTTTTTGTCAACAAAAAATGGTTGTACATTATTGACATCAAAATAAATGTAATAAGTAAAACTTTTTAATTTGACATTAAATGGTGCACGTTTTAAAAGTTTACTTAGTGTACTCTCTTTAAGAACACTTAAAGGGATAATTCACCCCAAAATGAAAATTGTTATTTACTCACCCTCATGTCGCTCCGCACATCTTGAGTTTCTTTCTTCTGTTGAACATAAAAGAAGATATCTTAAAGAATGCTGGTATCAAACAGTTAATGGTCCCCATTGACTTACATAGTATTTCTTTCTCTACTATGGAAGTCAGTGGGGACCAACAACTTTTGGTTCTTCAAAATTCTTCAAAATCTTTTGAGTTCAACATAAGAAAGAAACTTATACAGGTTTGGAACACCATGAAGGTGAGTAAATGATGACAAAATGTTAATTTTTGGGTGAACCATTCTTTAAGTGGCCTTTCATTTCATTAACATTATATCAAACACAAGTAGTTTTTAAAATATACTCTTTTTTTAAGTATAATATTTGAAGTACACTACAAGAACATTCTTTAAAATAAAAGCACACCTTTTTTTTTTTTTTTTTTTTTTTTATACAAGGGACTATTTCTAGAGAACATTTACTGAAAATATAGCTCAGCTTGAGTGTGTATAAGAAACCATTTGTCTTATGCTTATTTAATATCCAGGATCCCACTGAGGAGCTGGAGTTGCAGTACTTGAGCTCAGGCCCCTCACTGGCTTTGGGTTTACTGAAAGTGAATGCAGTAAAGAGGCTGTTGGAGCTGATCGGCCCTGAAGATCCCGTTGAAGCATGTACTATTGATCAGACACTAGGGCCCAGTATGGCTCTGACAAGCTGCACAATGGCATCTATGGTCAGCACTCTGACAAAAATGATCAAATGTTAAAATCTGGTCAAAGCTTACTGACATTATGCAAACGTTCTTGTACAGGATCTCCATCTTATCGAAAGGCTGTAGAAGACATAAAACTGGTATTTCCAGAGGGTGTGTGCTGCAGTGAAACCTCAGTTATAAGACATGAGAAGGTATTGTAACCCGTTTATCCTTTCCCTAAAAAGTATGTTGTTACATTATTGTTATTGTTAAACATCTCTTCTGCCTTATTTCAGATATCATGCTTGCATTCAGATCCTGAAGCTAGTTTGGACCGTGAACAACTGCACACTCTTAGAACAGTTGACAAAGAGCAATTTTATTCAGGATTCGGTCAAGGCAAGACATTCTTCCACTTCCTCACCCCTCTATTAACACGTCAGAAAACTGAGCCAATGACACAAACAAACAAAAACTTGTTTATGTTTTACTAGCTGCGAGCGACCTTTGTAATGAGGGTGGGAAGCGTTGTTATTTATTTGTGATTTGGTGCCAGTAGGGCCTTTGGTCAGCAGTGCTCTTTGTCAGACCACCTGCCTGCTGATACCTTCCAACCTCCCGCGGCATAATCAGCCTCCTCTGTACTCAGAGCTACTGCAGCGGCTGCTTAGGACAGGCTGCCACCTGGAGGCTGGAAGGCTCTGCACACCAGATTAGAAACAAAGGCGGCACATATCTGAGTTACTGAGGTCCTCTGCTGGCGGTGAAGCACTTATACATGAGGGCCTTTGCCTTATCATTGCTTTGCAAGCAGACAATGCCGTCACATGTTTCGATATCATTCTCGAGAGGTACAAGCCAAGCTGAAATGGAAGTATAAGGTTACAGCAGTCTGTAGTACAAACCATATGTAACTCTGTTGGGGTTTTCTTCTTCTTTAGTATTTTGCAGGGAGAGGCCTGACTTTAAGAGCATTACAATGAAACTTCTTTACCCAAACTCTGAAAGTGGGGTGAGTCTACAGTAGCATTTCACTGTGATGCCCTAGAACCATTTTTGGTTCCTTAAAGAACCCAAAGTAACAGTTCTTAGTGTGAAGAACATTTTAATAATCTAAAAGAACTTTTTACTTTTGTGTACTGAAAGTTTCCATGAACCATCAATGCTAATAAAGAACCTTTACTTTTCTGTCTGCAGGCAGTGAAATTGCTGTGTTACCTGTTTGATGATCTCTGTCTTGACAGTCACCACTGCGTAGCACCACCATAATCAGGAGTTATTCCATAATAGGTACCTAGCTCTGAATATTTAGTTTTCTATATTTTCACATGAATGTGATTACAGACATTACTGGCATGCTTTTACCTTGAAACCAAAAAGACTTTCTTAATTTTACTAGTGCACAAAAACACTTCAGTGTTGCAAATGAGCACATTAATCCAAGAACAGTCATATTGAATTCCTGAATTTGATTCTAACTCACACAAAAACATTAAGTGTTTTCAGTCCACCCTGTAACTGATGATTTAGAAGTACATGAGGGAAAGAAGACGACAAAACACTCGAGGCAGGTTAAAGGTCAAAAATTATTTAATTCCCAAGATGAAAAAAATAATTCCATGAATTCTGTAAACCATTGCATAACTGCTGTAGTGTAGACAAGTGTTAACAATTTTAAATGATACACTACAAGAGAAAGATTATGCATTATAAATAATACCATCTTAAGTAATTCTAGTGAAGCAAATCCTCTCTGGCTTTACACGCCATCAAAACGTACAACTATACCATAAAGAAGCCTCCATAACTTAAACACAGAACTCCCAGTAAAATGGTTTAAGGTCTTGTGTTGACAACACACACACAAAGTATTATACTGACAGCAAATTGTATAGTATCTCAACACTAATTAGAATATAAGCTGTTCTATATATTGATGCATACTGTACCAAAATAAGGGATATGTTTCTTCCTTGCAATATAAATGATTTCCTCATTTTGACTTTGAGCTAATAAATCTGCAAGTTGCAGTTTCCTTTGAAAATTGGACATCTCTCTCTATTCTACAGTTCCCCTGTAAAACCCTGAGAAAAATACATCTCATATTTCCATCAAATTGTTACATGGATAAATACACAAACTTGAAAACTGCAATTGTGTTTAACTTATAAATTTATTTGTAATGTATCGCAATTCACAAAACTAGTGCTACATCATTATAGATTAACTGTTCTCTATGTTATTCCAGTTACCCATTTTATATCTAATTTGAATGGTACATTCAATATTCAGGGATTTAATGTTCGATTAACCGTAACATTAATTATAGGGAACAGTGGTTCCAAAAATTCTGGCCTTTTTTTAAAATTTTGTTTTATTATCATTTCAGCCTCTTACAAAAGTTTACTATTGTAATAGGTATTTCCCCCCTGGCTAGTTTGCTAAATTTAACCAGTTTCATATATAATATGTATATACAAGATTGCATAAATCCTTAGGTTCAATAAATCACACTACTGATAGAGAACAAAATTAGAAAAACAAACAAATGAATAAAAGAAAAATCCACAAGAATGCAAAAAGAAAGAAAGAAATGATTATTTCCACTGAAGAGCATTATGGTAAATTTCCAATACATTAATTTACACATTGCTAAACAAAAGAGTCCTTGGTGCTTCTTTAATTACAGATGCCTGGTCTTACATCAACATTAAATGGTCATTTTTGTTAAAGATTACAGTTGGTATTAAAATGGCTGATGCAGACAGGGGGGCTTTTGTGTGTAAGATCATGCTGTGGTTTAGATTTGTGTGACTAAATGATTACTATAGCCTTTTTGTACAGAAAATCGCTGTTAAGCAAACCATTAACAGAAAATCAGTTGGAAGCCCAAACCCAAAATGACTTTTTTAGAACAATTCCACTTGAATTCTGTCATACTTCATGAACGGTTCAGAAGAGCTGCTATTTTTAACACACCCTTGGTAAAGAATACATTTGCAAAACACTTTAACTGTTACTCTGACAGTAGACACTGTGTACATGCATCATCATGCTGACTTTTCAACATCAATAAATGTTTCTTTATCAGAATAATAATCACTTATTACTCAAACTGAAATGTTCAAAGGCATGGCAGAGTAGTTAGGTATTATTTTAATACACCGGTCTGTAAAAAGTCTGTGACGGGACTCTCGTGCATTGAGAAATACAGATTAAAGTATTCCAAGGCACTAAAATTCTCAGTCTCATTTCCTAAGCTGAAATGATCCATTTGTTCAATCAAAAATACTTTCAATGTGTTTTTATTAAAGGCACAAATTTGTACCAAAGAGACTTGATCGTTACAAGACTTAACAATATTAGCAAGCAGAATGACTGATTGTAAATCAGACATTGAAGTGGAGGCCTTTTTTTTTAAATTTTTTTATTATTACTATAACAGGCAAACGTAACTAGGCCAAAACGTGAACTTTAAGGCTAGGAAATGTAGATACTTGAACAGTTTTCATAAATGTAACCCACTGTCTGTCTCAGCCATTTTAACTAGCATGAACAAGGGACCCATTTTACATCACAATCAAATATGTTCTACACAGTCATGGTAGACAACATTTTAAAAAAAAAAAAAAAAAAAAAAAAAAAAAAAAAAAAAGTTAGGTTTCATATTTCATATCTAAATTCTGAAGAATCCCAACTAAACAGACAGAAGAACAAACACCAGTCAAATGGAAACTAAAGAAAGCACCTTACGGTCCGGGTACTCTTTTAAATTCCTGACAGCATACAAGTAGTGCACAACAACTAATGTTTCAAAACTGATTTCAGAATTTTACGAATAAGTACTAGTAGTATAAAAAGAAATAATATATACTTCAAATAAGCACTAATCCATATGGCCACTTAAGAATATTAACACAAATATTCATTCATTACTATGACATTCCTTCACTGTAGATTACAGCCAATTCAATACTATATTATCGTTTTCACTGAGAAATTGAAGAAAAAACCACAATCTTTATATTCAGTTCATAAAGAATTGTGATTCATTAGGATTTTTTTGAAAGCACATATTATGTAAATAAAGTACTAGATTTGGTCATATTTCTAACTATTTCCTCAGAATGTTAAAATGAAAATGCAGTTATAAAATTGAAGAGAGAACAAAGAATAGTAAAGGTCTTTGGTAGAAACTACAAAAATGGGCTTTCAGTCCATTAATATTTTCAGCAAAAGCAGTTGGCATAGTTGTCCTGTCAAATTATACATTGAAAACTGACATAGTAATTGTACACCACTTCAGTTGAACTTTGAAACAAGTATAAACTACAATACCACTTTGGTTCATTTGAGTAAAGTCCACATTTGATTTGACGGCACTCTTTGTTTGAGAAATAAATGTCGCGTGAAATCCCAAACATTTCAACCACATTTTGTAGTTCAACAAAACCCTATGTTATGGTCCAATAACCAATCAATGGAACCATTCCCTTAACAAAGTGACACGGCTGCAAAGCTCTTGAACACTTGAGTGTTGGAAACGTCACAATATCCCGAGCTGCTTTGATCCATTTCAACCTATCTATGTCGCCCATCGTACGGAAAAGAACACGTCTTTGCTAATCAGACTAGAAAAGATAAGCACAAAGTCAATGCGTTTGAAGCATTGCACAGAAATATTTTCGAATACTTGACTGTGATGCCTGACCGACAACTGGATACGTCTGCTCAACACAAACACATTTGGCAGTGTGATTTAGAGCTTCAGCTGGTTAACAAAAGTTACACACTGACACATGCAGTGACAAATCAGTCCAAGAACATCAGCTACATACAGACCTTGTGGATTAAGATTCGAACGCAAGAAAGAAAGCAGAGAGAAATCATATATATATATATATATATACACACACTGTCTTCGCCTCGTGAAGCTGAAAGAAAATACGAGGGTCTGGACAATTAGATCCTCAATAACCATCCCTTTTGAAGTAAACCGTTTATCCCATTTCGAAAGAAAAAAAAAAAGAACTTGCACCTTTGTGTACCTGACAATTTACCGCACAAACGCATTGCTGTAAATATGAAAGGAACAAGAAAAAAAGAAAAAAGTTTCAGATAACACAGTAGCAGGTCATTTCAATTAGATTACCTAAGCACATTACACTGTCGAATTTGGATACGAAAAACACCAATGATTTCTGTCTGTAAACACTACAGAGCACTACAATTCTACACATTTCAATAAACAGAAATGTACTGAGCCAGTTTAGTTTTTGCAATCAAAGAATCACACACATTTCCTGATTTGAATATCCCTACACATTTCAATTAAGGATGATTCAACATTTCTAAGGATAATGAAGCTGCACCCAAAAAGCACCATCGTTAATGAAGGAAAAGGATCGATTCTTCAGCTGAACCTCACAGCTCAGGCACCGACCAGGGTGAAGTCTCTCGGAAATACTTTAGTACTGAATTGGGCCGCTAAATGCTCCGATAATACTGTACTACTGAAAAAATACATACTTTGCAGAAGCTATGGGTTTTCTACTACAATCTTAAACTCTTCACAGATGCTTCAAATGTTTTTAAGGCAAGGCACTTAAGAGGGAGCGGCCAGGAATCAGATACATGTTCTAACATATCTGAAAGGCTAAAGTCCAAAAAAACAAACAAACAAAATACTGTGTCACTGAGGACTTCAGAACACATGTGCTCATCTAACAACTACATAATGTATATCTAAATAGTCACTATAAGACAGAAAAATCCATTTACTAAATGCCTTAGCATACAGTATGTGCCTTACTGATATTACAGCTGCTGGTTATGCCTAAAATGCATTCAAAGTTTGCACTTATTTGATTGAAAAATTTAAGTAACAATGAAAGTAATAACTACTATTTAGTACTATTTTATATGAAAACTAACAAGATATATACACTATACCATGATTTAACAGTAAGAAAAATGAAATATTCTATTATGTTGTTTCACAGTACACACAAAAGCTTCATACTTTAGCGTATTTGGGAAAAATATAAATCTGAGAAAATAACAACAACAACAACAAAAAAAAAGACTACAAAGCAGCTTAAAGCAAAATTACTAAAAAAAAAAAAAAAAAAGACCTCAGACAAATTTCCAAGTCAACAAAGTGCTTTTAACAAGAAATGAATCCTCTTCACACAGCTAGTAGCAATAAAGGGGTTGGGCCAATGATTTTGTTGCTAACAGTCAAATCAGGGCCAACCGACTATAAATGCCAAAAGCGATAACCAAGGGGAAATTGTTTAATGCTTTATGAAAATGGGTAATCTAGCTTGTACAAAACAGGTATTGCATTTAATTACTTGATTTGTATCAGTCAAACACCACTTATTAGATTCTAATAAAACTAATCAATTGAATCACTATATGAAATACTGAAACACAAAAAAAATGCTATTTAGAAACTGTAAGCATAATAATAATAATAATAATAATAATAATGTATTAGTAGTTCTTCAAAGGGCTAAATCATTAAATAGTACCTTGGATAGCTGTACATCACCACTTCAATAATTTCGTCTTACAGTAAGGACATTCCGTTTTACCAGACGCACAGTTCTGACAAAGTACATAATGTTGGCAAGGCTGCAGGACAATGGAACGATCATGCTTTTGGCAAACTATACATTTCTTTGACTGAAGCTGATATATTACCTGTGTTGAGAAAAAGAAGAGTTAACATCAGTCACACTTTGACAGATTCAATGCAGTGAGTCATGCATGACTGACTGACTGACTCGTGTGGATGTTAAACCATGTTGCCTACTCTTTCCCCCTATTTGACTGGAGAAGAGTGCGACCGTCTACTTAGAGTGTGTGTAAATGTAACATGGTGACGTATGTGTGTTGGGACCTGGTCCTTCTTACCCCGTCTATGAGGTCTAGGTCAGAGCGCAGCTGGCTCTGGATGGAGCGGAGCTTTGGCAGGGGGAGCTGGTCCAGCTCGCCGTAGCTGCGCAGCAGGGGCGTGTTGGGGGAGCGACACAAAACGTCAAAGTCTCCCTGCAGTTCCTTCAGCTTGCGCTCGGTGTCCTCCCGCTTCTGCTCCGCCAGCTGCCGCTCCGCCTCTGCCGATTTAGCTTGCTCCTTCGCTTCGTGAGCGTCTTTCTGCCATGCTTCGCAGGCCTGTGAGAGATGGGCTTTAATAAGATATTCCATCTGATAATAATAACTAAGCTGACACTAGGCATTTTTTCAAGTTTCTAAGCTGAAGAACAATAGAGTGCTGCAGGGATGATGTATCTATGTAGGGCAAAACCTGGAAATGAGTTTTTGCACTTACAGTTCTGTCGTCCTTTTTTTATTAAATGCTTGAAATTAGGTTTGTGGTTAAACACAAGATATTTTCACTTTCTGTTGCACGAAATAAAATACATCACTAATACCTCTTTTGGGAGTTTTTGAAGCTTTTACTTGTCTTTAAAGGATTAGTTCACTCCTGAATTAAAATTTCCTGATAATTTACTCATCCCCATGTCATCCAAGATATTCATGTCTCTTTTTCTTCAGTCGAAAAGAAATGAAGTTTTTTGAGGAAAACATTCCAGGATTTTTCTCCATATAGTGGACTTCAATGGCAGCCAATGGGTTGAAGGTCCAAATTTCAGTTTCAGTGCAGCTTCAAAGGGCTCTTCGCGATCCCAGCCGAGGAATAAGGGTCTCATCCAGTGAAACGATGTCATTTTCTTAAAATTTTTTTAAAAAAAATAAAAATTACATACTTTTTAAATCAAGTGCTTGTGGCTAATTAAGTTGAAAAGGTCACGCGTGGTTAGTTCTTCATCTGTGTACTTCAGTTCAAAAAGGTAGGGTGAAAAACTCAAAATCTCATTTTCCCCTCCAACTTTAAAATCTTTCAACATCGTTGTTTTACCTTTTTTGTAAAGGCCGTTTGACTTTCTTTGCATGGTCGCTTTGTAAACACTGGTTGGTAATTCCACCTACATCATGCGTGACCTTTCCAACGCGATTACATAATGTGAGGTCAAGCTAAAGCAAGACCCTTATACCTTGGCTGGGATTGTGTAGAGCCCTTTGAAGCTGCATTAAAAGTCTTGGATGACATCTTGGACGACATAGGAGTGAGTAAATTATCAGGAAATTTTAATTCTGGACTGAAATAATCCTTTAAAATGAAGTTGCTAACAGGTTGCTAATTGGAACAACAGAGGTTATCTGGGACATTAAATGTCATCACACCAAATAGGTAAACTCATCTATTCACTAATGCACTTTCACAGCCTCATGGCATTTATAATCACACTCTTGCAACCTATTCTAACTCACACTTTCAGAGAAAATGACTCTTGAGTCGGAAACTCTGCAAAGTGGTAGTAATGTTGAAGTCATGCAACCATGGTGTAATTCATTTATAGTCTACGTTTAGCCTTTTACTTCTGGTGATTGTATTTAGGCTCCAAAATTATTGAAAGTTGTGTTCATTTGTGAAGATTTTCATGATGAAGAAAAAGTCTAAGAATCATAAACTTCTGCTGGCCACAAAGCTTAATTTCTGCAATAATCCGACAGACAAAATGAAAAAAAATGCTATTGGAATTTTGTTGAGGGAACCAGGGTGATGCCTACAAAAATACATCACCACAGTGCTCTATAGCTTGAAGTGTCACTGTTAGACAACAGTTTCAATAAGCAAAGTAAGGCAGTGTCAGCCTCTGTCTTCTACAATAAAACTAGGCATGAATTTCTCAGAGGTGACTTATAAGACAAACTAAATGGCTTCTAAGCACCACTCATCTCATGAGGCCCATAAAAGTAAGCGAGCACATCTGACCTGCTTGACTTGGTGCCAGGCCTCCTCCCATTGCTTTATCTTACGCTTGGCTTCATCCAGTTCTCGGAGGAGCCGGCCAATGTCTGCACTGCTGGAGCTGACCGTGCTGGAAGTAAGGCTGCTGAATACTGGAGACGGGCTGGGAGAGAAGCTGCCACTCATAAAGTCCCATATTCCCCCTGCTCCACCATTCAAACCTAAGTCAAAACATCATTAATCAACAAGACTCTAGGGCTGGGTGATAAAATGATAGCGATAACTATCGCGATATAAGTTTCCTCAATAAAAAGACAACAAGAGTTCGATAAATGTTCAATATAATGTCTATGCGCCAAAAGTGTAACGAAATGGAGTGACTCATTTGAACCACACCACATGGAGAGTTTATCCGTTCGACTCAAAGTTCAAACGGCAACGCAGCACAGGCTCACTACAGCAGACGCGTTTACTCGCTGATGAGTCTTGGTCACACGAACACTAAACAGTGCTGTGATTCAGTGTGAAACGCTTGAATTCAGCGAAAAACACAAATGACAAATCACTAAAGTGATTTAATCTAGCCAGATGAAACAGGATTTTGTGAGACTTGTGGCGGCAGGTGACATCACGTATTAATTTGCATATTTATGACGTCATTGCGTCAAGTTTGCCTTCAGACCAGTTTTGGCACTTCAGATCTGTTCTACTTTATGAACTGTCACATACTGTAATACAACTGAATGCCCAATAAAGCTGTTCACACTATATTTTCTGTTGTCATACATAAAACTAGTAAACACGACCCATCAATACTACGTTAACCACGAATCACTCTCACTATACTCCTTAAATCCTGATTTATAAATCGCGACATCGTCTGATAAAATCAATATGTATATTGTGTATACATAGATGTATACATCTAACTTACACTAAAAAGCAACTATATGCGGTGGTTTTGGCTATATTACCGTTTTGTCTCATTCAGCACACTGCTTGCGTCTGAGTAACAAACTATGAGCATATTAACAGACAAATTATGTTCATATTTAAAAGTCCAAACAGTCAATAAGCGACAGGTGCTCAGAAACGCTGTTTTGTAAATGATTTATTGACGAGTCTGCTGCGTTACGGCCAACTGAAAGCGCTGTTTCTCTGCCACTGACTTCACAGAATAGACGCCGAGAGAGGCGACACTGCGCCGGGAAAGTCAGACCTCGCGCGCGTGGGGCAGTACTGGCGACATCTTCCAACTGAACGATAGCTAAGGTTTTTTCAAAAAAGTCGCTAGGTTTGACAGTATGTACCTGTTATGGAAAAAAAAGCCGCCAAAAGGGTCTTAAAGTTGCTAAATATTGTGCTAAAGTCGTGCTTGTGTGTGTGAGATGCGGGAGCTGATGGCAGCGGGCGGTAGGTATTGTGGCGGCTTGCCACAAATAAATCAAGGTATGGGAAACACTAGAGATTGTCTGTGGGAGTGTTGACAGTTCATGAGCAAAGCATAGGGCGAGGGGAGATTTTCCACTAGTTAATCGATCGCGGATGGTTTCATTATCTCGGCGGATTTAAAAAAAAAAAAAAAAAAAAAGTGTAAGAGGATAATAATAGTAATAAAAACAAAAATGTGTCACCAAATATACTTGGGCAGCCGTTAATATACCTGAGCGGCCTATGTGTGGGAAGCACTGCAGGAGAAACACTGTGCGCAACAATACAGTCAGAAGGCTTTTCAATCTACAAATCACCGTCATTTACCATGGATTTACTATAGTAACACTAACTGCACCATGGTATTGTGGTAGAAATGTGGGACATTCATATCGAATTTTATTATATTACTAATGTAGGCATATATTAAATGTATTAAAGGAGTAATGGAATATAATTACAATATTTTTTGTGACTAAGCTATAGTGTTTGTGGATTGTTAACGTGACATGCCATTTTCATTGTCCCACAAGATAAAAATGAATATAATTAATATTGTCGTTATTTAAAATGCAGTAAATGGTTAAACATTTCTTTGTCCTACATAGACATGCTGTTATAAAAGCTGCAGTTTTATTTGATTTTATTTTTTTATTTTTGAGCCAAATCTCAAAATTGTCCAATGGTGTGACTGTCTCAAGCATGGTTCAATAAATTACAACTTTTATAAATGAAAAATAAAAATATAAAAATGTTAATAAATACCTCCGACATAATTGTACAAGTGCCTATTTTAGTAAATGGCAATCATTTTTTTCATCCATATATTTCTGAAAGCACAGGAACTTGATACATTTTTTTCTCTGAAAACCATGTCCTATGGTGTGACACCATATCCTGATTTTAAAAGGCCCAATTCCAGAGAAAACTTTAATTAGTTGAAGGACCTCATTCATGATCATGTTACTAAAGCACATGGTCAATTTTTGTCTCAGAATTGTTCAAATATTTAACTTTTTTGGAACCACTACAAAAGTGTTACGTTTTGTTGTCCTTTGGTGTGACACGCCTAAATTATATATTTTTTTAATTACAAACTGCATGTTAAACTACATAATCATGAAAAATTATGCAAATGTGTCTTGCTCACCGCTAATGAAAGGTTGGCTTGGAATAGCAAGGTCATTAATTGACAGAAAAAGGCTGAAACATCCTATGGTGTGACAGAAAATGTCCTCCGGTGTGACGCCTGTACTGTCACACCACAGGACAAAGATGTCACACCAGAGGACAAGGTCTCTTTAAAAAGCATTTTAAATAATTAAATAAGATTTAACACCTTTTTATTCTTTTTTTGATCATTTACAGTGTTCTTAAATGCAATAATTACATTGACTAAACTATTTTCTGATGTTTCTACAGAAAACTTGTACTGTTATAAAGTGTCATGAAAATAAGTATAAAATCTGACACTTTGTTTTTGAGACAGAAAGAATTGAGGGAGAGAAATTAGTGGAAGAGAGAGGACACGGAAATATAGACAGAAAATTAAAAGGGATCAACGAAGAAAGGAGAAGATTCTAAGAGAACAATGCAGAAAGTAAATAGAATCAAAATGATGCCTTAAAAAAAAAAGTAGCCATATAGTTAAAAAAAAAAAAAAAAATCCATTCACATCTTAATGAATATAGTTTGAATATCAATCATATTTAGCTGTGCCACACATGCAGCTGGAGGGCTAGAAGAGTTTCAGTAACATACTGATTGACTAAGAGACTGAATTTTTGTTGATGAAAATTATTTTTTATTTTGTTTAAAAACATGTTTATATTGTTTGTATCAAAATTAAACATTCTTTCTCCTTTGACATGTTCAAAATTAAATAGAAATTATTTAATAACTACCATTTCTGTCCTTTAGTGTGACGTAATGTCCTATGGTGTGACACACATAAAAGAACCACAGATTTGTTTTTATCTCAAATTTTTTTTTTTTTTTTTTGAGTACTACAATAGGGGAGATACAAATCTCACTCAACTTAAAATGGTATAATTTTCAGCAGTTTTGAAGGGATGACAGCAAGGTTTGTCTTGTTGGCAAAGTTTGTCTTGAAATTGTCCAACAAGTCATGTGGTAAAAAAATGATGTTAATTATGATTTCATATTAAATAAATAGCACTATACAAAAATAAGTGTCTAACAAAGAAGATAAATCTCTCTCATGTATTAAGTTTTTTTTTTTTTTCTAAAGTTTTGCTATGTCACACCATAGGACAAATTTATAGTACAGTTCAGTAAAAATGTAAAAAAAAAAAAAAAAAAACAGTAAAAGAATTGACAAAGTTAGTGACCCTTTATATTTTCTCAAAGATCAGACTTCACACAACATAAATGTATGCATCTCTTTAAAAAAAAAAAAAAAAAAAAAAAAAAAGGTATTTTACAAAAAATTATTTTTTACTGCCTATTTGTCAACTACCCTTGTGCATTTAGCTACACTAAATGTATTTAGACTGTTTTTCATATAAATACCGAGAAACCATATAGATACTTTTTACCATGGTATTCAGGGGCTATATGTGTGTGATTTTAACTGTGGTTATCATGATCTAAATGTATGCTACTATGGAAGCTCAAACAGTCAAAATAATTAAATTTCACCATATATAAAAAGAGGTTGTTACAATTTTTACAGATGTTAGTATTTTTGATAGTGAACATAAATTTTCATCTGCATCCTAACTCAAGCTACTACTACTGTCAATTCAAGCTACTGTGAAATGTGCACTTTTAAGAGACAAAAAAAGTGTAATATTAATATTGCAGCCTGCACTGCAAACTGTGCAGAAGAAACACGTCAAAGTCAGGAAACACAAACCTGTTTCATTATTTGAAACAATCAATGTAAAAACTAAGAATTAATTTTTATATTCACCTATGGGCGAGACTTCCGGTTCATTAGCCGCTATAGGGAAATAAGGAGAATAACAACGTGCAGTAAACGGTAAAATTGTTTGCATTACAAACCAGTGTGTTCACAATTAAGATAATACACTAAAATAATATGGTAAGACACACCAATTTGCAGTATAAAGCAGCAAAATGAGCGGTTTTGTATAGCTAAAAATAGCTAGAAGCAAATGAGACCGGAAGCAAGACCCATAAAATTTACAAATGGCCACGCCCATTTTTACGCGGAGGATAAGGTGGATTAAGAAATTTATTTCGTTAAGGAAAAATAACTGAAAAAGTGTAAAGGATTCAAAAAGGTCTGGTTTCTACAACTTTCACTTTGGAAAGATTTGAAATTTATCATGATAATTATCGAGTGATAATTTTCTGGCCAAATTGTGATATAAAGTTTGGGAAAATAATTCTCACCTAAGGAGTTCTGCGTAGACGTGGGTGTTCCTAGAAGGCCGTGCTCGGTTTTAACAGGTGGTGCTTGTGGATGGCTCTGCTGGGAGGCCATTCCAGTGAGGAGAGACTGGGACAGGGACTGAGAAAGTGAGCTGAGTGGGGAGGCGGATAGAGACGATGAGGAATGCAGAGAGGAAGACCGAGCCAGAGAGCCAGGAATATTGACAGGAGCAGAGCCTCCTAATAACCTCTGACCTATGGGGAAAAAAACAAGTTGAACATTAACTGCATCCTATACCTTATACAAGGCAACACAAACTACGAAATCAACAACAATCTTACTTGTTAAACCAAGGCCATTGTTGTCTTGGTCCTCTAGCTCTTTGTCAAGGGAGGCAACATTGATGTCACTAAAATTCAGGTCAAGTGCAGATCCTAAGAGCAAGAAAAGTCATGTGTGATATGAAAGTGGATATAAAACACAAGCTACTTAAAGCAACAATATCACATAAAGCTCTTCGTGTTTTGTTAAACTTCATTTAAAAAAAAACTTGAAGTGATAAAAGCTTTGAGGTATTCAGTTATTCATCCTGCAACATGCAATTCAAATCCACTCACAGTCTATAATAACCATACATCAAAGGCTGCTTTAGGGCAACAGTCGTATATTTAAGTTAAATTAGCGCAAAGGCAGTCGTGAAGGCAAAAGCACTTACCATCCATTTAGCTGTGTGCTGCTGAGTCACTGCTGCCGCTGCTGCTGGTGAGTTTTAGTGGACTCACTGACTTATGGCTAATGCATTGCCACAAATACAGCTTCCACTTCACTAAACGCTCTGCATTTAACTGCACTGTCTTATCTGGGCTGAGTCGGTCTCGTGTACTTTTACCCTTGGATGTAGCGCTCGGCTGGGTGGCTCTAAGATGAAAGTGCTGCAAAGGACTTACCTATTACTGACTCCACAGTATTGCTGCCTGGATAGAAAGGCGTGGCTTTTGCATTCATGGTTGATAAAGTGGTTGGTGACGAACTGTCAGATCCGATACTGGAGGCCAAGCTGGACGTGATGCTTGATGTAATGCTGGACGCTAGCGGGTTCACTACTGAGAACACACTGCCATGAGCCTGTGAAAGGAAGCAATGTGACACAATGTCAAATAAAAGGGTCCACAAAGAAGAGGAGGAAACTTTTAAAAATCTAGTTTAAAAGTCAAATGACAAGATCTTAAAAACGAACTGTTCATATTTATATTGCTTTTGAAAAACTTTAGGTATAAATGAAAAATGTTTTTTCAAACATTAACATGCGAGCACTATGTAACAGTTTTGTTATATATATATATTTTTTTAATTAAATTGTGCTAAAGTAATTAATAACATTTAAAATAGACTTTTTTCTTGGTTATGATTTTTAGGACTGTTGTATTACCAACATTTCTGCCTTCATGCCCCCAAAAATATCAAAAAGAATTTTATTTTAAATCAGAAAAAAAAAAAAAAAAAAGAATTTGAATGTGTTTTTAAGGCCACTGTTATTTTAGTATAATTTAAATATACTATTATAGTACTCATTAATAGTTTGAGTTAGCTTTTAATTTTATATTTTCTTTTTTTATATTAAAGTTTTAGCAATTTTGTTATGTGCTTTTGTCATTTTTAGTTTATAAAATATACTTATATTTTTCATTCCTGTTCTGTTCTGAAAACAGTCACATTTGAATGATGTGTTGTGGACTGAGGGGAACTAAAATACATGTTTATAGTGCATATGATATTTGGGTGGCCTTGTGCTTACATTTAAATTAATCGGTTCATACAGTGCACTTATTGTGTACATATGCTTTTACATTGTACTGTGACCCATCCCTTACAACTTAACCCACCCTTGAACCTACCCATACCACCAAACCTGTCCCTAACCTTTTTTTTATGAAGTACATAGCAGTTAAGGCCACCAATAAAAAGTGGGACCAACATTTGTAAATGTTTAGTTTTATTTACTGCCATTTTACATTATTTCTCAAAGTAATATATATATATATATATATATTTTTTTTTTTATAAAAAACGAACAACAATGCGACTTATCTGTATTTTTCTTCTCTCAAGAATGCCGTTTCGACCTGGTGCGGCTTATAGTCAGGTGTGACTATTTTTCCAGACTCATTTAGTTCAGTTAGCTGTCAATTCAGCATTTCTTTACATTTTTTAAGTACAATTAATATTTATGTTTTATTTCAGTGTCACTTCAATGAATGAATAGAATTTCCGTTTTAGTTAACAATAACAATACTATTCCGTTTAAAACATCTGCGAATACATATGATTTATGGCATTATGTTCAGATGATTTCTTGGAAATGAGGATGAAAACATTGAATATAACATGACCCACTGCTCCAATCAATTTATGTCTTATACAGTCTTGCAAGGTTGTAAAAAGCTTGAATGCGAGGACTACGTTGCTTTACCTGTTTGTCTTGGTCCATAAACTTTTGATTATTTTCCCCAGACTGGCTCTTCTGGTTCTTTGCCTGAAATCAGATAATGCATCCTATCATGTGACCTGATGTTGTTAAGGCAACCAGGGGTGTTATTATATAGGGAATTGCTACCTGCTCAGGAAAGAAAATGTAAGACGCCCTTCAAAGTTGTTTGTGACAGTATAACATTACAGCGTGCTTCGTTTTGATATTTTATGATTACCACAACATGGTCATGTGGCCCCTGAGTGTTGTTCTCCGATCACTACAACTTTAAAATGATTTTAGAGCTTAGCACATGAATGATAAATGAAAAAAATTTCACGTGTAATACATTTCAAAGCAGACAATATTGCCACGCCCTCAATCTCAAAGACTGAAGTGAAGCTTTTCAACAACAACAACAACAACTGAATACTGACAACTAAAGACAAGTAGCTTTCATTTGGCAACACACTACTGGAAAAACACAAGCGAAAAGTGGTGCGGACAAATGAAATGACCCGAGAGCAAAGAAATCAAAGTGAAAGCTTGCAGTGTGTGTCATGCCTGCAGTCCTGCAGGAGGTCCCTTTAGAAAGGGCTAGAGAAAACGACCATGTGTACCTGATCCTCCCGTTCAAAACCCGGAGCTTTGGGATAGTTAGATGTCGGAGAGGAAACACTGGACGTGGTGGACTCTGAACAAAAGCTACCATTAGTAAAGCATTTTGGCCTGCTGACGGGTCCAATTGGGGACAAAGAACTGTTGCTCCCTGAGCCTGGTGTTACAGTTGGACTATTAGAGCATGATACCTGAAGAAGAGAAGCACAAATGAGCTTAAAAAATGTGGTTTTAGAGCCAAATATGTGATTTTTCACTGTTGGTTAGGCAGATCCAAACGTGAGAGGATTTAGCGCACAACAAAAGAAAAATAGCTCAATCAAGTCTCATTTTCGGTCTAATTTGAATCAAGAAGCATTTGAGTATAAAGGCCTGATTTGAATTTGAATTAGTTTCCCTTTTCAACACAGACTGCAATAAGCAGAAAAGAATGCAAAGCCAACCAAAGTCAATACAATGAAACACTGCTGAAATGAAAAGAAAAACAGTAGCTCTAACAACGGAACAATCAACTGCTTCCTAAATTAAGGACATTTCTCTACCACAGATGTAAGACAGATGCAAGACAAGTGTGAGAGGGTGAACGCAAACATACGTTTCCTGTCTGGCCATTGTTACTGCCACTGCTGGTGATGGAATTTGTGTTGCCGCTCCACTCGTTGACTGGACACTCTGGATATTGCGGAGAGCCCAGCTTGGACTGAGAACCCGACTGCATTGCTGTGAGCAATGTGCTCATGGTCTCCTCTGTGGAAGGAATTCCTTCATATACACACACACACACACAAATAGTATTTTAGCATCATGAACTTTGGGCTGAATGCTTTGATGGGGGGAATCAAACTGAGATTTATCTGATAGAAATTGTGATTTGATATTTAAAGGATATTTAAAAAAAGAAGCTCCAGGTTTGCTTTTGTAGCAATTATTATTATTATTATTATTATTATTATTATTATTATTATTATACAATATGGTTTAATTAAAATTATTTAAAGGCTATGCCATTTTATTTATCCATGGCACATGCATTTTGGTGCTTTTCACATAAATAATGTTGTCCAATGACTTGTTTGCATTATTTTATATTATATAACATTTTTTTTTTTTTTTTTTTTGCAATTTTTTGTAAGGTTTTATTATTATTTTTTTTTTTTTGACAAAGAAATTTGGTAATAGGAGTGTAAAATTAATTTTAAAACAGACTGGTTCAAACAGGCTGCTGTACTGTATTTGTTTGATTTGTTTGATGTTGAAGTGTTTGGGAAATGGCTTTTAATGTTTAGACTTTTTTTGTAATCAGGCTCTCAAAAATTATGTAAAAATTTGGATTTAGATTTAATCGGTTATCGGCTTTCATATATAAAGAGTTATTGGTTATCAGCCAAAATTGGTGCATCCCTAATTTGAAATACTAATTATTTTATTTTACAGTACAATTAAACTGCTAAATTTCATCACCATTAAAATATTTATGGGTGTCTTAATTTATTCATTTTCAAAAGTTAAACCACCATGGTTTTATTTTTGCAGAAAACTGCAGGGAGCTTCTCTTTTGTTGACAACATCCAGTTTATAAGCACTTCTCATTACAAGTTTAGGAAGATGGTTGGCTCATGTTGTGTTCCCAAATGCATGTTACAAGCAAAGCAAACTAAGAGCAGATGCAGAGATGAGTTTGCGTTGAGCAGAATTTGTGGATCATGAGCTGCTCGCATGAAAACGATCAAGTGCTGTTGTTCACTCTGAAACATGCAGCGCATATATTTATTTAATTGAATCACAACCTTTGCATTTTGATAAATCGCACTAAGCCATATCGTGATTAGGGTTTCATTCTGAATATTCTTATAGCCATACATGAACTCCATGAAATCACTGCACTGCAGGTATTTAACTTCAACACACTGCAATCAATCATCATTAGAAACTCGCTTACTTTCCACATGTGCAAAAGCACAGAACGGACCCCTTGGACAGTATCCAGTTTGCCTCATGTCGTTGCATTTAGTAGATTTGTAAATCTTGAAAAAAAAAAAAAATATAGAGGTTGGTGAGATGATGAAAATAATCTAAATCAAATAAATTACAAGTCAATCATTCAAGTTAAGCGTTATAAAGGGGTACCTCTGGGTGGAACTGTTGTTCTGTGCGAGAGTGGCAGTACTGACAGCTGTCCCCACTCTCACACTTGGAGGGTTCGCCCCACTCATCACCATGTTTTACACTTGGGCAGGGCGTCGATCTGCCAAGACATCCAACAGGGATTAAGATTTAAAAAAAAAAAAAAAAAGCTGTGATAAAAATGAAATTTTTACTGAAACCAAAATAATTTTTTCATTTAGCAGACAACCGAAACAAAAATAAACTTTTGGTAATTAAAGCAACTGTACATAGTTTTGAGACTTTGAAGCCCCCTACATTTAAGTGAGACAAAAATATATAACTGTCATAATTACAGTGGATCACTGTACACGTGGATTTGTCATAGCAAAGTTCTTTACCAATGAGCTGCCTTTTAATATTTCAGCTGAACCAATTTAACATATTGCTGCTACTCTAACATCATTATTGACGTAGTTTATTCACACTGTGGGCATGAAACAGACAGTAATAGTTAAAAACAGAGGTCGACTGATGTATCGGTTTTGCCGATAAAGTCGCAATTCATATAGCTTTCCTTTAAATTACATGTTATTTGTCCCAAATCATTGTTAATGTACATAAAGAATTGTGTATTGTGCATTTTCAGCAAAGCGTTTGTCTTTCTGTGGCTCTAATAAAGTCTGTATGCTTAATTTTTAAAGCTATAATATAGATTGCCCTTTCTCTTTCCGTTTGCTCTGTTTTTTTTAAACACCAAACTTCAAACTAATCTATGCCACATCGTTCATTCTTGAAGAAAACTTCTGCTTGTTTGGTGATTAAATAAACTGTTTTAGAACGCCGCTCGAGTTGAACACTACCCGTGTGTAATACCTGTTGTCAACATGCACAAAAAGATCTTGAATGTGCAAAATAACATAAGCAGCAGAAAAAAAGCTGCAAATATTATTATCAGATATACCCAAATAACGTCACTTACACTCCCAAATGTGTTTTAGGTGTCGACTTCTGTTTTATTTGGAAATATTTGCTTTGCAATTTGAAGTGTTTCTCACCTGTATTTGAACTTTCTGGGATTTCTTCTCCTATCTCTGCTGTTGTGATAGTGGGGACAGGCATAGCCCTGCCTGCATAGACGTGGAGGCTTGGTGCACTGCTCGGTTTTATAGTTGGCCAAAACAAAATTGGTGTCTGCAGAAAAAGGGGAACAGAAACTGAAGATAAGTTGACCTGACTGTCATTTTTGTAACTGTTACTACTGAAGTCTTGGATTGACCTCATTTTATTTCTCTTATACTGGGCTTGCATTAGTGTGGGAAGGTTGTGTGTCACCTTGCCAGCGTGGGTCCTCATTCAGGGTCTTCTCAATCATTGCCTGGCTGGCCAGCACACCCGGCTGCAGGTCAGGAATTCCCTCCCCAGATCCCAGCTGGCCGTTCTGCAGAGCTTCCTGTGCCTGGATCTCTCTGTGAACATAATTATGCAAGTCAGCCCACCCATTCATTAGGACCAACACCAACTCAGAACGGTAGATGTAAAGAAAAAACCAAGACCGCTCTTGATGTAAGAGCTATTTCCACATACATGTTGCTAGGCAACTGCTGAGATGGCATATTTCTTGTTGTTTAATCACTGGTGAGCCACCTTTCCAGGCCAGAATCAAACCGTTCGCGGCTGTGTTGTGCAGACTGCTCGTCAATGCAGGTGTAATTGATGTCATTAGTAAAACAACAAATATGGTATATATTTACAAATGAGGTTAAGCACCCTCTTATGAACTGAACATATGTAAATACCTATGGTGCTAATCAGCTGAAAACTTGTGCAGCCACAAAAGCTTTTTGCAACTCAAAGCAATTGACATAAAACAATGTCTCGAGCAAATTGCTGCTATTTTGGGATTCACAGTTTTTACGCTAGTTGGGGGTTGGGAATCCTGGCAGAATTTCCCCCGTCATTGAAAAACAGGAATTTGAGTGCCACAAGCCAAAGAACTTCCTTTTCCGACTACTGCCCTTTAGTGTAAGCTTTCCCTTGTACTCAAAGAAATTCTAATTAATATGTGCTTTCTACTATGTACATCAAATGATTAAAAACTAACTACACTACCAGTCACTGAATAAGAATTTTTTTTTATGTTTTTTTTTAAAAAAAAAAATCTCTTATGGTCACCTAGAATTTATTTGATCAAAAATACAGTCAAGATTGTGAAATATTTTTGCAATGTAAAATAATGGTTTTCTATTGTAATCTTTTTATAAATATAATTATTCCTGTGATGCAAAGCTGAATTTTCAGCATCATTACTCCAGTCTTCAGAAATTATTCTTCAGAAATCATTCTAATATGCTGATTTGCTGATAAAGCAGCATTTCGTATTGTTATCAATGTTAAAAACAGTTGTGCTGCCTAATATTTTATGATTTTGTCTGTGTCTTTTGTTGTTTAATTAATATTAAGCACACAGTCAGCAGGAGGTATTAGCCTGTTGTCACTTTAAGAGCTGCACGGATCCAGTATAGGCTACTGTTATGCACATATTTTCTTTCTCAACTGTTTACATTCACTTAAGACATAACTGACAAGGTTTTACATGAATAATCACCAAGCACCACATTTTGACAATTTTTTCTGCATATTTGACCATTTAGGCACACAGTTTAAATTAAAAATTCACTTTGCATGTCTGTGTTCTGCTCCATGTCGGAGTGCATGCACAGAAAAAGTTCTCTTTCGCACTTTTAAAAACACATAACAAGTCTAATTAACTTTAATAAAACAAGCACGTCCCATTTTGCGAAAATCGTGTTACACGATTTTACTGATTTGTTTAAGTTTGAGGTAAAGTTTGGGCATTTGTGGAGGAGCGAAACCTCACCGCTGGAAAGAGGTGGAGCCTTGAATGGGGCACGTTTTATCTCGATTATTGCATTTTCATAATCGTTGGAAGCTGAAATCAAAATCAAAACTGTATTTCGAATAATTGCACAGCTGTACATACAGTCCACTGAAATTAATTTCGGAACTGATTTTGTTAATCTGAGGTAGATATAGATGCAGTTCCTCACTCACTAGGCTGCTTGCTTTCAGTAAATAAACTTTAGTGTGTTTCCTATCGTAGCTGCACTGATAGTGGACTTGCTTTGATTGTTGGAATGTTCCTCATGAATGCATGGGTCGAGGGCATGATCGTTTGCATATATTTTTTTATTAATCACACTAATTCAACATGTTAATTTGACAGCCATATACACGCCCTTTTGCTGAAGACACAGAGAGAGGAAAAACACTACCTGATGTCATAAACTGGTGGCCGTAGGTCGTGTGGTCCATGTGCAAAGGCGCAGTGGAGGCCGT
The DNA here is from genome assembly GCA_021397915.2 of Tor tambroides. Lineage (NCBI taxonomy): Eukaryota > Metazoa > Chordata > Actinopteri > Cypriniformes > Cyprinidae > Tor > Tor tambroides. The sequence goes on along the minus strand of JAFVLL020029596.1, from coordinate 8,733 downwards.
TCTTCACACAATGCCCACGAGCATCTGTCTCATGAATGCAGGTGCCGGTCTTGTAGTAGCGTAAATGGTATTTACGCTCTGTGTCACCAGTGGTCCGGTGTAAATAAGGGCAACTGTGAGGAGAAAAGCACCAGTGCTGCTCATCAGTAAACATGTTCAATGAAAGGAATATATTTTGATGCTTTCATTTAAAATAAATGACTAAAGATTTCACAAACATGTACAGGCCAGTGCATTTCTCTGTGAATTTGGTAACAACAACAAAAACTCCTTCCTAATGAGTGCTCTCTTTGGAACGCTTTATTTCGAAATACTGAGGCATGAGGCTTTTGTCACTGCCTGAAGCCACAGAAAAATCGTAGAAAAAAAAAAGACGCTGGACACACTATCACATTTTGTTCTCACAAAATAACAACTGTATTGGAAGTTAGAGCTGCATTTACCTGTCTGACAACTATTTCTAATATACAACATGACTGAGTGACAGTGAGATATATAAGCAGACAACAAACTTTTTGATTGCTTTATGATAAAATGGATCATCAACATTGCTGTCCAAGAACTAATTTCATTCCTAGCAAAATACACTATAAATAGTACTTAATGTATTATTTCCAGAAACAACGAGCAAACAAAGTACACTTGCAAACATATGTTAAAATACATCAACAAATATACTAGCAGTAAGTTTTGGCCGCTTAAATATACTGTTAAACAGCATGTAAAATAAAAAAGACAAAAATGGGCATCAAGGGCAACAAGCATGGATGTCACTGCAAATGCTGAGCTTTCACAACTTTAAAACAGTCAAACACTTGTGAAATACTTCCCGGCTGGAAGTAATTTTGCAAGAGACAGTATGCATACACGTAGTGTAAATGAGAGTAATATCTCTGAAATTATGAAATATTAAATTGCATGTTTGTGTTGTCAGGACAACACAAGTGTCTAAATCAGGGGTGGGGAACGTTGATCCTGGAGGGCCACTCTCCTGCAGAGTTTAGCTCCAACCCTGAAAAACCCTGGGAAAAAAAAAAAAAAAAAAAACCTAACTGCATCCTAAAGACCTTGATTAGCTGGTTCAGGTGTGTTTGATTAGGGTTGGAGCTAATCTCTGCGGGGACACGGGCCCTCCAGGATCAACAGTCCCCACCATTGGTCTAAATAACTAAATCCATTTTCAGCTAACTGCACTTTTAGTTTCAAAATGTATATTTAAACTTGACTGAAACTGAGTCCAATAAGAATAATGCATACTGCTCATGCATGACAACATATAATGCCAATGAAGAGATTAAGAGAAACAGGCATTTATAAGAAATAGAGGGGGGTTTTTTTAAAGAAAGGATTTAAGCAGGCACACAGAAAATGGGGCTATGACGATCCAAACAGCTCCCTGGAAGAGAGCAGATTTATACTGAAAATGCTACATACCCAATAATCTTCTCAAATATAGCAACTGCATCTTGTTCAGGTAGCAACAGTAACTATGGCAACAGCAATGATGTCATTACAGGATGGCTGCTACTGGATGAATGAACGTGCGATCTGTGCCTATACTGACACTGTGTGACATACATTGTTGGGGAGATTCGGCAGAGACGCAAGACAAACCATTTTTATCATTACTTTAAGAGTTATAATAAAAACAATAATAATAATCCAGTATCCTTCAGTTCAGGCGTAAGTAAAGAAAATAAATAGGCCTAAATACATTTGTCTAGCTAAAATAAATTGTTTTGTAAATGTCATATAAATGTTATAATGCAAATGATGTAGACATCATTACATTGTTGTTATGTAAGGTGTGAAATATATGAATATATGAATGAGATGAGAAAAATCATATAATATTCGTGGGTCATCTAATAAATATGTGTAGAATAATATAAAACATAATATAACAATTACACTGAAACAAGCATCCACAATTAAATATTGTGCATCCACAATTAAATACCATTATTTTTGTGTTTTTAATTTCTCATATTGGCAGATAATCTACATTATCTAGTCTACCCATATATTGTGAATCAACAATAAAAACAAATTATACAATGACTAGTGTTGTACAGTCATCAGTAAAAACAATGTTTAAAAAAAATAATAATTGCAGATATAATCTATATACAATCAAAATTGACAGAAATGTCTCACAGGATAAGATGTCAATCTCTCAGTGAGATCAGAAATATCACCTGACATCATACTACAGCATTCCCAAAATCAAAACAAAGTTTCCATGCCATTATTTATGGTTGGAGCTCCAAAACAATCTTATGGGAAAAAACTAGGAAAGAATCCACATATGATACCTGACTAACAGTAATGTCACGTGGATACTACAGTAATTATGATCCATTTATAGAGCCTTTGAACTCTGCTGTTGCACAATTCCAGCAAAACTAGCTGTTTAAATAGGATTTAATGAATAAGAAATTAACATAAGCTAAAGCACAAACATGTTTAAACAACCCTTGTTAATATTCAAAAAAATAATGGGATCAATAAAGCATTGAAACTTCTATCTTCTTGAGCACAGTGTTTTCACTGATTGTCAAACGAATCAACAAAGAACAAGACATACAACTGGACTAAACTGGGACATGATTAGACATGGTAGAGTGTGAATAATATCCGCTGCTTTGTAAACACTAGAGTTTTTATGAACCGAGGGCACGTAAACATTGTAACTGTAGCGAGCCAATCAGAAAACTGTACGTGCACGGGAGAGCCAATCACAAGCCAGAGAACGGTGGGCGTGTCTTCGGGCTTCCTAAGCGCAGTACACAAGGAAGGCACCAAACACGACTCTCCACCATCAGCCTTCTGACCTTCCTTTCCAAACCGAAGCTATACATTTGTGTTACACACAGGGCAAACTGGGAACTGAGAGACGAGTCATCAGGCAAAAGTGGAAGTGAAACTCGAGAAAACACACATCCACCCGAGCCAAAACACAACAACGTGAACAGCAGAAGAATACAGGGGAAAGCGATATCTCTCCGATATACACGGTTTCATCGGGAGCACGCGCCTGGCCCGAAGTTAACTTCCGATCTGTGTTTGTTTATCATTCTGGCTAGTGGTGCCGACTACAAACGCAGTTAAAGTTAAAGTGATGAGTAATGAAGTTGGGCTCAGGTTGTTGTGCTGTGGGATGTGTTTCCCATACATTTATTTATTTGTGGCGACCCGCCATGATATCAAAACTGACCGATTTTCTTCATTGAATAAACATGAGCACGTAATGCACATTGGAAAATCAAAACGAGGCACGGGAGTTTTTATATCACTATATTTCTGAAGGGAGACTGTCTTTAGAAAATGTTCAATGTCATTTTCATTTCACCTTGCATGTTATATGCCTGATAAAGCAGCGTTTGTAAGCTCAG
>JAFVLL020029594.1:0-12951 GCA_021397915.2 Tor tambroides | reverse complement strand
TCTTATGTAGCATGATGTTAATGTTAGCTCTAATGCACCAGAACAGGTCCAATTCTTCTTCATAATGCATTTTGTCATAATACTTCATGTAAGGTAGCAAGACAATGTTTTGTTGTATTTATTTAGAAATACTTTTGATAATAGTTGGGTAAATGTATACTGGGGTTGAAGCAATGTGGCTTGGTAAACGTTTTATTGCCAGTATAAAGACTGGCTGAATAAAAACAAAAGAATAATGATAAAAGAATAATAAGGATTATTATTATGTCTCATACCTGGCGGAGGTGTGAAAAGTTCAGTTTCCTTAAACTATTTTGTCATGCATTTCTTTATTTCAACACATTTACAGGTAAATCCTAGTATTTTAAATTTGCGATTAATCATGATTAATCACAGTCCATGATTGTGATTAATGCGATTAAATTTTTTAATCGATTGACAGCACTAATATATATACAGTACTGCTTGAAAGTTTGTGAACCCTTTACAATTTTCTATATTTCTGCATAAATATGACCCAAAACATCATTAGATTTTCACACAAGTCCTGAAAGTAGACAAAGAGAATCCAATCCAATAAATAAGACAATAATATTTTCCTTGTCATTTTTTATTGAGAAAAATGATCCATTGTTACATATCTGTGCGTTGCAAAAGTATGTGAATCTCTGTGATTATCTGTTAATTTGAAGGAGAAATTAGAGTCCATCTGTTCAGAGGTGTTTTCATTCAGTGGAATGACTATCAGGTGTCATTGCCTGCCCTGTTTTATTTAAAGAACAGGGATCCATCAAAGTCTGATCATGTTTGTGGAAGTGAATCATGGCACGAACACAGGAGATCTCTGAGGACCGGAGTTGGCTGGAAAAGGTTACAAAACCATCACTAAAGAGTTTGGACTCCACAAATCCACAGTCAGACAGATTGAATACAAAAGGAGGAAATTCAAGACCTTTGTTACCCTCCTCAGAAGTGGTTGACCAACAAACATCACTCCAAAAGCAAGACATGTAATAGTCTGCAAGGTTGCAAAGGACCCCAGGGTAACTTCTAAGCAACTAAAAGCCTTTCTCACATTGGCTAATGTTAATGTCCATGAGTCCACTATCAGAAGAACACTGAAAATCCACGATGTGCATAGCAGAGTGACAAGAAGAAAGCCACTGCTCTCCAAAAAGAACATTGCCATCTGCAGTTTGCTAAAGATCATGTGAACAAGCCAGAGGACTATTGGAGAAATGTTTTGTGGACAAATGAGACCAAAATAGAACTCTTTGGTTTAAATGAGAAGTGTTACGTTTGGAGAAAGGAAAACACTGCATTCCAGCATAAGAAACTTATCCCATCTATGAAACATGGAGGTGATAGTATCAGGGTTTGGGCCTGTTTTCCTGCATCTGTGCCAGGACAGCTTGCCATCATTGATGGAACAATGAATTCTGAATTATACCAGCAAATTCCAAAGGAATATTTCAGGACACCTGTCCGAGAACTGAGTCTCAAGAGAAAGGGGGCCATGCAGCAAGACAATGGCCCCAAGCATAGAAGTCATTCTACTAAAGAATGGTTAAAGAAGAGCTAAGTTAATGTTTTGGAATGGCCGAAGTCCAGACCTTAATCCAATTGAAATGTTGTGGAAGGAGCTGAAGCAAGCAGGAAACCCACCAACATCACAGAGTTTAAGTGGTTCTGTACTGAGGAATGGGCTAAATATCCAACAAGATGTTGTAAAGGACTGATCAGTAGTTACAAGAAACTTTACCTGTAGTTATTGCTGAAAAATGGGGTCACACCAGATAATGAAAGCAAAGACTCACATACTTTTGTAGTGCACAGATAGGTAACAATGGATCATATTTCTCAATAAATAAATGAAGAAAATATTTTTGTCTCATTTGTTTGATTGGGTTCTCTTTTTCTACTTTCAGGATGTGTGAAAATCTGATGAGGTTTTGGGTCATATTTATGCAGAAATATAGAAAATTGTAAAAGGTTCACAAACTTTCAAGCAGCACTGTATATATATATATATATATATATATATATATATATATATATATATACACACACACACACACACATACACACTACCGGTCAAAAGTTTGGGATCAGTAAGTCTTTTAATGTTTTTTAAAGAAGTTTCTTATGCTCATCAAGGCTGCATTTGTTTGAGCAAAAATACAGAAAAAAACAGTAATCTTGCAAAATGTCATTACAATATAAAATAATGGTTTCTATTTTAATATCCTTTAAAATATAATTTATTTCTGTGATGCAAAGCTGAATTTCCATCAGCCATTACTCCAGTCTAAAGTGCCACATGGTCCTTCAGAAATCATTCTAATATGCTGATTTATTATTAGAATTATCAATGTTGGAAACAGTTGTGCTACCAAATTTTTTTTGTAAATGGTGATACTTTTTTCAGGATTCTTTGATGAATAAAATAAAAGAACAGCATTTATTCAAAATATAAATTATTTCTAACAATATAAATCTTTGCTATCACTTCTTATTAATTTAACACATCCTTGCTGAATAAAAGTTTTAATTTCTTTCAAAAAAATAAAGAATAAAAATTACAGTTTTTCTCGATTGCTAAAACACTATAACCAGGCTTTTGAACTAAAATTTCAAAACCATAACGCCATTTTTCAAAAAGTACACCCATTTTGCTGAACTATAAACACTATTCCCCTGCTTTGACACGAGTCGAATTTGGTGAACTGTTACTGCAAAACTCTACACACAAATCCCTACATTTCTCAGTGCTTACACCATGTGGTCATTTAGAAAGCACTAGCATTCAATATTGTTCACTCAAGTCTGCACAGTTTGAGCTCAATTAGCACACAATTACCCAAGTGGAAACACTAGGAGTCAAAATTTATCACACACCAATCAGAACCTTCGATGGATAGATAAAAGGGCCAAAGTCAGCTTACAGTTTTTCTCAGTGGCTTTGGTGCATTTCTCAGATCAGAAATGAAATTCTCAAAACTACTTGTTCAACCTCCACATCATCTAGTCACTTGTGCACATCATAAAAATTTTCTCATTCTTTTGAACAAGTTGCGATTGCTTTGGTACGTTCATGCAACTGATTATGTACATTTGTCTGCAGTTTCCTACATTATCAGTTGCTATTGTCATGTTGCTCAAAATGTATTATATAGTTCTCTGTTCTATAGTCTTACCCCTCAAAACATCTAGTCATTAGTTCATCGTATAAGTCATTATGGTAAATGCAAAATGGTTGATCTAGTTGTCATAAACTATCAAGCATATTTTCTACACATTTCTATTAGACTTTTTATAAATTTTCCATCAATTGTGCAAGTGAATCTTGACTTTCACTAATGAAGAGAATATAGATCAACCAATGACAAACCAGTTCTCTGAAATAGCTCAAACGTACATCTCATGAACCTTCTATTGGAAAGCATATACTGTATAGACAGAGGACAACACAAGAGTTACAAATTCTAACAGTGGACTTTCTAATTTTTATTTTCGCCTTTGTGCCCATATTTCTTTTTCTTTTCTATTTCACAATGACGTTGTAATGTGTGGTTTTTTTTATTGATTTATTTTTTTCTTGGTCAGACCACTAGTAAAAGTGTAACTGTGAATCATATCCAGTCTTAAATAAATATATCTATAAATATGAATGATGTTACATACAGTTTTGTTAATGTTCTTTTTCAGCATGTTTTTGGTTATAACAAGACAAACTTATTCTCCTCTACACAGTACAACAGGAAAAGGAATTACTTGAAAAGCAGCTAATTCAAAGGGAAATTGATGAGACTTTAAGCAAAGACTGGCTAAAAGAAAACTCTAAACAGTGCCCTTCCTGTGGTGCCAACATACAGGTCAGCATCAACTAGCTCAGGACTGCAATCAGAGATCTCGCTTTTGTTGTTTAAAAGTGCAATCTTTGTTTAGATTCTTAGAGAAAGCTTTTAAAATAATGGGGTATATTTTCTCTTTTTGTTTGATGAGATGAAAAATAGACCCAGAAGCAGCATTCTTGAGGCCTCATTTATAAGATGCATGTATAGAGAGAGAGAAAGAGAGAGAGAGAGAGAGAGAGATACAGTGCCTTGCAGAAGTATACAAACCCCTTCATTTTTTTCACGTTTTATGTTGCAGCTTTATGCACCAAACTGCATTAAATTAATTTTTTTCCACATCAATCTACACTCCATACACCATAATGGCAAAGCAAAAACAGAACTGTCATAACTTTGTAAATTTATAAAAAATCTGAAATAAGTATGTTGCATAAGTATTCAAACCCTTAACTCAGAACTTGGAGGAAGCTGAAGCACCTCTATAGCCTCAAGTCTTTTTTGTTTGATGCGACAAGCTTTGCTTATCAGCATTTGGCAATTATTTGCCATTCTTTACCTCACCTGTTCACCTCTCAAGCTCTGTCGGGTTGGATGGGGCAGATGCACATTTTCAGGTTTCTCCAGACATATTTAATTGGGTTCAAGGCCAGGCTGTGGCTGGGCCACTCAAGGACATTCACAGAGTGGAGTGGCCATTGTCCTGTGTGAGCCTTCTGCCCAGTCTGAGGTTCTGAATGCTCTAGACTGGGTTTTCATTAAGGTTATCTCTATATTTTGGTGCACTGAGCTTGTCTTCTACTCTGATGAGTCCCTCAGTCCTTGCCGCTGAAAAACAGCCCCACAGCATGAGGCTGCTACCACCACACTTTACTTTTTGGATGGTACTCTGCAGGTGATGAGCAGAGCTGGTTTCCTTCAAACATGATGCTTAGAATTGAGGTTCATCAGACCAGAGAATCTTATTTCTCAGAGTCTGAGGGTCCTTTAGGTGCTTTTTTGCAAATTCCAAGTGGGTTGTTGTGTGTCTTGATTGAGTCTGGCCACACTGACATAAAGCCCAAATTGGTGGAGTGTTGCAGTGATGTTTGGCCTTCTGTAGGTCTCTCCCATCTGCATATATGATCATGGAGCTCAAGTAGAGTGACCATCAGCTTCTTGGTCACCAGTCTAGACAAGGCCCTTCTCCATCAGTTGCTCAGTTTGGTCAGGAGGCCAGCTCTAGGAAGAGTCCTAGTTGTTTCAAACGTCTTCCATTATGGATAATGAAGACATGATTCTGTGAACCTTCAATGCAGCAGAATTTTTTCTGAACTCTTTCCCCAGATGTGTGGCTTGACACAAACCTGTTTCTGAGCTCTATAGGCAGTTCTTTTGACCTCAGGGCTTGGTTTTTACTGTAATATGCATTTTCAGCTGTTAGACCTTTTATTAAGATGTGTGCGCCATTACAAATCATACCCATTCAATTGAATTTGACACAGGTTAACTTCAACTGAAGTGTAGTAACATCTACAAGCAATGTGAATGCTCCTGAGCTAAATTTCAACTGTCCCTGAAAAGGGTTTGAATACTTATGCAATGGAATCATTAGTTTTTTTTATGTATAATAAATTTGCAAAGATGTTAAAAACCTGTTATATGCTTTGTCATTATGGTGTGTATATTGTTTTGGAAAAAAAAGTAATTTAAAGTGGTTTAATGTAAGGCTGCAACATAACAAAACAAAAAAGTGAAGGGGTTTGAATACTTCTGCAAGGCACTGTATATAGATATATAGATATTTATAGATAGATAGATGATAGATAGATTTGATCTTAAATTCCACAGATTTGTTAGTCATTAAAAGTGACCAACAAATGTGGATACAGCTACACAGACAATGTTCTTATATGTAAGTGCAAAACGTCTACAAATATTACTGTTTTCATGCATCAGCACATTAATGTTCACTAACTTGGTAAATCTCACATCCTCATCTGAAGTGCCACCAAGTTAAATGGCATCTATATTTTCTTTTAGAAACACCAAAATTATACTGTGAAAAATTATATCATAAATGTCTAAAATATTATTTGGAAAATAAGTAATTTATTTTAAGTTACAGTATTGCATATTTTCTAATTATAGTTTCTTACTCATAATTTGTTCTTTTTTTTTATTAGAAAGAACTGGGTTGCAACAAGATGACCTGCTCTTCCTGTCAGCAGTATTTCTGCTGGATCTGCCTTGCAGTTCTCAACAGAAATGATCCCTACAGCCATTTCAGAGACTCTAACTGTCCTTGTTATGACCAGTGAGGCAGATGGATAGTGGCTTTTGCTGATGCAATAACTAAAGAGGGCGCTGTTTTACTGTAGAACCAAAGAAATGCAACTGTAGGCAGGTAAAATCATCTACTGCTGATGCTGAATAAATTAAAAACTATTGTGAATTATCACAGTTGATTTTTACATTAAATCACAGTTGATTTTTCCACAAAGCAAATTGCACAAATCAAATGCAGGTGCTGATTACTGAGTAAGAACATTTCATTTTATGTACGCTACTTAACCCGTTTAATCCTAAATTTTTCCCAGACATGAAAATATCCAAATGATGTGTCATTAGTAACCCTTTGAAATAATCAATAATTTATAAAAAAAATAATAATAATTGGGGGGGGGGGGGTGAAAAATTGTGTTTTATGGTCGGTCACAATTGTGACCGGTGGGATAATGTGTGTACTGAATTAACATATTTCTGCAGTCATAAAAATTGTTATATATCTTAGCCCAGCTATTTTAAACTGTTTGATCACATTCTAGGGTTACTATTATGCATAAAAAACCCTTATACAACATTGATAGGAACACTGAGATAAAAGACAAAACAAAAAATACAACCATCAACGCATTTCAAAATTGTTACTTTTTTGTAAAATATAACATCAAATTTTTATATTAGTGCTACCAGTATTACAACATCAATATTGTACATTTTTTGTAACATTTGTATTTTTAATTGTGTAATATTTTGTCATTGCAACATTTTAGTGTAATTTTCACTAACAACTGCAATTGGATTTATATTGTATACCTAAATTCACTTTCATCCCACCGGTCACTATTGTGACCATCAACATGTTTACTCATTCTATGACCACACTCAACAAAACTGAATATATATGAATTCATATATTAATACTAGACACCTTAAAGATAATATGTACCAAAAATCTTTGTCATATCTTTGTTAACATACTTTACTAGCCTTTCGTTTTGGAGCTTTGATGCAGCCATCATCTTCTCAAAGTGCAAACAGGAAATAAACTGCTCTGGTCATGTGACAATTTGCACTAATCATGTGAAACTGCACATATTTAATTGAGACCCTTTATTTTTTCCATATTTGCAGAAAGTGTACTAAAACATCAGTCAGTAAGGTTTTTAGAGCTTTATAAATGAAAACCTTTTTTACGGTCACTATTGTGACCGGTGGGATTAAATGGGTTAACAATTCTTCCTACCATATAGAGTAAGTAGTAGAACAGTCATGGGTCTTTCATGCAGAGAACTTTGCTCCTATTTTTGCATAATTATGCATTTAATAGTTACTCACAAATCATATCTGCAACAGAAATTAAAAAGAAAAAAAAAACTTTTGATGAGGTTAGATATTATTGTCAACTCAAACTCTTTATTGAGCTCATTAGTGTCACTAGTAGTTTTAGTTTTAGTATTAGGTCAGTAGTTATAGTGTCATTACTTCTTTTTTTTTCACAGCGTTCAAATATTAAACTTGATGTTTACATTTCTATTGATGAGGCACTACAGCATTTGTGTTTATAGTTATGAATTGAAATACTGTGAATCCTCTTTCAAAGTCAGATACAGTAGATGAACCAGTATGTTTGAGATACTCATTTCAGCATACTATGATTTGAGACACACTAATTTTAATCTTGAATTCTATTTAGTGTGTTTCCTAGTATGTAGGGAAGGACTTTATGATGTTTCAGTGTTACACTAAATGTGTTTACATGCGAACATCAGTTTCAGGTGGTCTAAAGAAACTATTTTTTTCTCTTCAAAATGGCATGTAAATTCTGTATTCCAACTGAAATCTAAAAATTACGTATAAGTCCTCTAAAGTACACCTGTAAGGAAACATAACTTAATACCTGACTGATTATGCTGTGATATTGTTTAAAATGCTGGCATTATTTTCCTTTATATTACTTTATGAAATGGACACTGAAGAGCAGGATTTTTTTTGCCAAAATGAATAGCTCAAATCTTTATCTCACTTTATGTATTGCACTTTGTCAGTTCTGTACAGAAATTATTTGAATATTTTTTTTCCCTGCATTTATTTATTAGCTTTTAACTAATTAGGGGCAAATAATTGTTGCCTATCCACAAGATTTCTACATCCCATGTGCAAAATGTGGGTGAGACAGTAAACAATCAGTGATTATGGACAATTTTTTTTAAGCAGAACTCACAATTTTGTGTAAAAAATGTAATGAATGTCATTTTTCTGTTGCTGTTCATTCTTATGATGTGTGCTGTTTTGTCTTCACAAGCAGGTTTTTCATTTTCACAGGATGATGTTGTGAAACAATTCTATTTTATTTGTTTCCTTGGTTATAAACAACGCTTGCTTGAATTTGTGGTGGTCAGACATCAAGGGAGACACATCTAAGATTATTCAATAAAATATCTTCATTATTTCATTGTGTAAGTATTGTGAACTTTTCACTGACAGCCTCCACAGGATGTTGTTCTTGCAGCAGGATTATGGAATGGCAACAAGACTTGACTTTATTTATTATTTGTCATTTATTACCTAGCATAAGTTGTATAATGTGAGCTAAATAAATGTCTGAAACCATATTTACATCACTTTACAATGTAAAAATGATAAAACTACCTTTGACCTGTAGTAAGAGTAAAGAAAGGTTTAAGTCAAGTCACCTTTATTTATATAGCGCTTTTAACAATACAGATTGTGTCAAAGCACTTAACAGTATCAAATTGGAGGATAGAGTGTCAGTAATGTATAATGATAAGATTAAACACTCAATTTTCAGTTAAAGGCATTTCATTATTGAATTCAGAGATGTCATTGTCTAGCTCAGTTTAGTTTAAATAGTATCTGTGCAATCAAATCGACGATAATCACTAGAAATTAAGTGTTCCCAACTGAGCAAGCCAGAGGCGACAGTGGCAAGGAACCAAAACTCCCTCTGTGACAGAATGGAGAAAAAACCTTGGGAGAAACCAGGCTCAGTTGGGGGGCCAGTTCTCCTCTGGCCAGACGAAACCCGCAGTTCAATTCCAACCGTAGCCATGTCAGATTGTGTAAAGGGCTTATCTGATTCCCGTGGTCTTGTCCCGATGAGGCATTTTAATTTATAATTTAATGTATTTGTTATATTTGTGTTTTATTCATTATTTGAAGTTTTTCATTTATATGATTTATTCATTTGCTATAACTGTAATGTATAGTTTAATGCATTTATTGTTTCTCGGTCTATTTTTAAAATATATATTTGTTTATTATTTTAATTTATAGTTTAATTCATTTAATATATTTTTGTTGTATATATATATATATATATATATATTACACTATTTATTTTAAAATGTATAAATTTTTCATATTTGTATATTATGTTTTAATTAAAAATTTAAATGTATAAATGTATTATATTTCTATTTTTATATTGATGCAATTTCTAACAATAATAGTATTATGTAGTTAGGTATTTTATTATATTTTTTAGTTATTTTGTTATATTTTTAGTTTTATTGTATTTTTAGTCGAGGTCTTCACTGGGGATATGTCTCTGGGGCTCAACGCTGACGATCAGGGCTGTAGACATCATCTCTTGGTGCTGATCCACCATCTGATCTGGATACGGACTGAGAAAAAAATTAGAAAGAAACAGACAAATATTAACGTAGATGCCATTCTTCTTACGATGTAACGAGTACATTGTGTGTTATGGGTAGTGTTCCCAGTTCCGGTTGATCTAATTAATGCAGCCTAACAATCCTTTAACGGATTTAAATAATAGAAGCGTATTAGTGTGTTATGTGTAAGCCATGTTAAAGAGATGTGTCTTTAATCTAGATTTAAACTGACAGAGTGTGTCTGCCTCCCGAACAGTGTTAGGTAGATTGTTCCAGAGTTTGGGTGCTAAATAGGAAAAGGATCTGCCGCCTGCAGTCGATTTTGATATTCTAGGTATTATCAAACGGCCAGAGTTTTGAGAAAGCAGCAGACGTGGAGGACTATAATGCAATAAGAGCTCACTCAAGTACTGAGGAGCTAAGCCATTCAGAGCTTTATAAGTAATTAACAAGATTTTAAAATCTATCCGATGTTTGATAGGGAGCCAGTGCAGTGTTGACAGAACCGGGCTAATGTGGTCATACTTCCTGGTTCTAGCTGCTGCATTTTGGACCAACTGTAGTTTGTTGATCAAGCGTGCAGAACAACCACCCAATAAAGCATTACAATAGTCTAACCTTGAGGTCATAAACGCATGAATTAGCATTTCTGAATTTGACGTAGAGAGCATAGGTCGCAATTTAGATGTTTTTGAGATGGAAAAATGCAGTTTTACAGATGCTAGAAACATGGCTTTCAAATGAAAGATTGCTATCAAACAGCACACCTAGGTTCCTAACTGATGAAGAAGAATTTACAGAGCAGCCGTCAAGTGTTAGTGTTCTAGGTTATTACATGTGGGGTTTTTAGGTCCGATAATTAACACCTCTGTTTTTTCAGAATTTAGCAGTAAGAAATTACTCATCATCCAGTTTTTTATATCGACTATTCTTTCCGTTAGTTTCTCAATTTGGTGTGTTTCACTGGGCCGCAAAGAAATATAGAGCTGAGTATCATCAGCTAACAGTGAAAGCTAACACCATGTCTCCTGATAATATCTCCCAAGGGTAACATGTAAAGCGTGAAAAGTAACGGCCCTAGTACTGAGCCTTGAGGTACTCCATACTGCACTTGTGATCAATATGATACCTCTTCATTCACTGCTACAAACTGATGGCGGTCAGATAAGTATGATTTGAACCATGCTAAGGCACTTCCACTAATGCCAACAAAGTTTTCTAGTCTATTCAAAAGAATGTTGTGGTCGATAGTGTCGATAGTGTTTAACACATTTATTCATTCTGGGGCAACTTGCCATAACTCTGATATCTTTGGTGGTTGCAAAAAAGTGCTACAGTCCTACAAGTTAATTATATATATATATATTTATTTATTTATTTGAACTCGTCATAACTTTAAGTCAGTTACATTAGTATAACCTGAATCTGATAAATAAGATTCATTACCCCTTGTCTAACTGCTAGTTGGTCAGAATATTCTTAAGACAGTTATAACATAGTGACTAAAGAAAAACTGTCGATCCAACAATACAGACGAGCTGAAGGCTCAATAGTGCCTCAGCAGTGCCACAAGCTGATCGCTTCCATGCCACACCTAACTGATGCTGGAATTTGTGCTAAAGGAGCCCCAACCAAGTATTGAGTGCATAAATGAACATACTTTAAAGAACTTGAACTTTGTTATAGACTAGATAGATAGGCCACTGTTGATAATCAAGCAATGATCATAAACAGGTGCAGTTGTATTATTATTATTTTTGATTAACGTTTATAGAAAACTGGAATGTTCATTTCGGTTATTTTATTTCTCCTAACCGACGGTCGTTAAGCCATAACCGTTAACCGACAATATTGTTAAATTACAATTAAATTAAATTTAAATTGATAGGTGGCTTTGACCCATTAAAAATACCTAAATTTGTTTTCCAGAGATTTTTATACACACAAAAAGCAGCATAAACTACATGAGTGAGGATTCACATGCACGTCACGCACTGCAGCGCTTCTGCGAACGGAGAAAAACAAGCTATTATACATAAAAGAAACAGGCCCATATGCAAAATATATTTTTCTAAATAATTAATCAATTAACAAAACGAAAGAAAAAAAACTGCAACAATTAGCAGCCTATATGCAGAATTTCGGTTCATTTTTGCGATGCACTCTTGAGAAAGCGGCAGTTTGTTTCCTTTAGGTTATTTCACAAAAGTAGCCTAGGTTTTGTTTTTTATTGTGAATGTACACAAATAAAAGAGATATTTTGAATAGTTTTGAATAATGTCTTACTCTTATATGACCACAAATGAAGGAGTAGGCTAGTGTAAGTTGTTTCCACTTTTACAAGGGGAGGGGAGGGAAGGGGGGCAAAAATATTGAAGAAATATGAAAAAAAAAAAAAATTATTTCCCCTCACTCCAAATCCTTTAAATTTAACGGTAGAAAGAACTCAGAACAAAACAAGAATAAAAATATAAGAAGCTAATACAAGCCTAAACGAATTAATTTAAATTTTTGTACTTCACGTTAATCCATGTAAAACAAAATGTGCTTGGCATAATATCACGGAGGTATGTTGGTCAAGCTGAAAGGCACGGACTAGGCTATTTAAACTGAACAGTGCACTGTAAAAAAAAAAATAATAATAATGTAAACGTAGGCTAGCCTACTAACATCAAATTAAGATAAGCCTATGTTTGAGAGGTAACTCGTCTTTTGCTTACCATGCATAAAATAATTTTAAATGCAATTTAATAATATGAATATGATTTAATCCGCTTTTGAACTACAGGGAAACGGTGCTTTAACGTGAGCAACACCATGAACACTGACGCTGCCTAGGCTAATTCTGTCATGTGACACCACATTTATTTGCGTTAAAGCCCCTTTTCTCAACAAAAAGTGTTTCTAAACAAATTTTGGCGACATTTGAAGTATGGATATGGAATTTTTGCGCTAAAGTTAAACGGAAAAAGATTTTGTCGACACATGAGAAATTTAATCGATAATTGGCATTTCCATCAGCTATGTCGTAAATATTTTAAAGCGCTAAATATTTTTTCGCAAAAAAAATCCTTGGATGGAAACCTGGTTATATTCGCGATAAACATATTCGCAAAACTACCATTTTCAGTGACTTCAAAATCAATAGTTTGATCGCTGGCAGCTTATTTACCACATCCACCATCAAATGGCAGTGA
>JAFVLL020029593.1:0-29338 GCA_021397915.2 Tor tambroides | reverse complement strand
AAACTGAATCAAATGAGACGCATTGGGACTTGAGGGCTACACTTCTGCCTTTGTTACCAATTCTGTTTGTTCTTACCCATAATGCAGTTCAGCTCTCAACGGTGACTCTCAATCACAATCTTTCAGCACAGGGAGCGACACTAGCTCGGTTTTGATTTCATCCCCAGACACAAGCGCATTTGAGGAAGCGAGCACATCTCTGATTCAGGGAGAAAGAAGAGAGAAAGGTTGTTTCAGGGTCAGCAAATGCAGGATTACATGCAAGAAAACAATTTCATTCATCCCTGTTCATGTCAGCCGTGGTTGTTTGCAAAGTTGTGCTCATTTCACTTCAGTCCTTTGTTTTGCGTCTGGCTGTAGACCTATTATGTATGCAAAGCTGTACATTTGCATCAACAAACTTAGCTTCTCGCAAGCAAAAAGTTCCCCTGTGTGTCTGCGTGCTTGTGACAGATGTTTGTCGGTTAAGTTATTCATGTCATTCTCATCTGCATGGCAGTGGAAGAAGCAAAATACAGTCTCCGGAGCTACAATGCAGCCAATGTTTAATGCATGACAGGTCTTTACAAGACCAATAATTAACACACATAACCAGTAGACACAGGCTATAAATACAGCACTTCACAGGGAACAATACTCAATTATTGTGCAAAAGATAAACAGGTTAAAACAGGAAGTTATTTGCTTTAATGCAGAAGTGTAATCAGGCAAGAAAAAAATAGATAGATAGATTTTTAGAATTTTTCAAAAACAAACAAAAAAAAAACCCACACTACTTTTTAGAACTTTTCATGAAAATCAAACCAGATCATCTTCAGACCATACCAACAAAAAGTTAAATTCAAGTTGATTAGTCAAACCGTTCTCAAATAACACCAAAATTTGCCAAATTCGACAAAAATCTTGTCAGCCATTTTGAACTTTGTCGTAAAATTTTATATTTTACAAACGCATTGGCGTATTCTTACGAAACTTGGTATGTGTAACTTTTGATTAGTTTTTCCTATTTTCATGAGACTGGTCTTGATAGATTTGCTGGATCATGCTGAGAACATCAATACCAATTATGTCATAATCAGCTGAACTTGTTGTCCACCATTTTGATTTATGCTGAAAACATATTTTTTCAAACTCTTCCTAGAACATTGGTCCAATTTTCACCAAATTCAAATCAGTGCATCTTCAGACCATGCCTGGCAAAAAGTTATGGATTTTGTGTCAATAGACAAAAACAGTTTTCGTTTACCGCATCAACAGATTTGATGGCATGATGCCAAACTGCATCTGAGGCTGTATCGTTGCAAACTTTGACATACAGTCATCCAAACTTTGTGTGTGCCACTGTCACCTCACACGAAACACCACATCAGTCTGGTAAAGCCTATATTGGTCAAAAGAGATTAACAATTAAATCATATTACTAGAGATTATATACATGATTTGTCATCCATTTTACTAAAATCATCTTAAAACGCCTTTAATTTCTTGTTGCAGCTGGTCTGATGCTCACTGCCATGCTTGGCTCCATAATTGCTGCTTAGCTATATTTTTGCACTATATTCACGGGATACAAACAGCACCATAGTTACAGGAGTTTCTGAAACTAAGAACTAATGAACAGATGAATGGCAGTGTTACAGCTGAATGCAGGTTTCTTTTGAAGTGTAATGTTGCTGTTTCTAGAAACGAGAAACTAGGACAGTCTTCTTTTATTTTTAGTGAAGCAATAATCAGCATTTGAGCCAGTGCTCAGCCCTCGTCAGCCATTAAACGAAGATTTAAAAAATTTAAGAATTCAAAGCAAAATTGATTTTAAGTGTGTTCAAAATTTGCCTATGTAAAAGTGGTTGCTAGTGTGTTCTGAATGGTTGTTAGGGTGAATGTTATGCATAGTGCAAGTTCTGCAGCTAAGTTTAGGGATGGTTGAAAAAACACACATCCTGTGCAATAGTAATAGTAATCAAAGCTCTGTCTGAAAAGAAACAACCTCCATATGAACCATAAATATGTAAGAAATGTGTATAAAAAGTGACGTGAGAGAAGGAAAGATCTCTATCCAAATATATCTCTGGCTTTAGGTTTGCATGTGTCTTTTTCAACTTGTGTTTTTTCCATCAGCACAATGTAGGAGTTAAATCTTACAACTGATGTTAGCCTCATTAGCCCTCCAGTGAAGAAAGTGGGTCTGGTGAACGTCATGAGGCTTTCAATAAACCTGATAGCGTTTGTCATGACTGATGTGTTGATTACATGCATGTGTGTGCTTTATCTCAGCGTGACTTCTGCTCCGCATGATAAGGTAAGGCATGGTGAGAGACAGAGAGAGTGCTGGAACGCTTCTGACATCAGGAACGCTATGATGAGCTAAATATAATACTTACTGAGCACCAGTGACAGCGGCACTGACATGCATTTTCATACACACACAAACACACACTTGAGTCTCACACATATTCACAATGACATGACACTCAGGAAGTCATGGGCTGCCTCCTGTCTCTGTATACAAATCAGCTAGAAGATATTTGAATAAGCTGCATCCTCTTCAGAGACAGGAAAGGAGGAAAAAAGGCAAATATTCAGACCTGTGATCACGTTAAGTAGGGCAAGTTGAAGAAAAAGTGGGATTATGGATTTGTAGGAAGCAAAAGTGATGGAGACGCTTATGTGGAGGTGAGAGGAGGTGAGCAAAGTGTCATTTTTAACGGAAGAGGACTTGTGGGTGAGCCAGAGACCTATGGCATTCAATCTCCAAACTACAAATATCTTTAAAATCCCCTCCTACCCATTTCATGACATCTAATTCTAGAGACGTGGATAAGATTGTAATCCTCAGGACATCTGGACACAAGCCAGCCTGTCCTGAAATAACACACTCTCTCACGCAGACAAACAAATACACTCTATTTGCATGTGGAAAGGTATAAAAATATGTTTAATTGTCCTTCATAAATATTTAAGTTCATCCCCTCATATAGTTAAGAGATTACAGATAGTACATGACCAAATCAAACATGAATATGTAAACAAACGTGGCATTTCACATCAGAATCTCTAGAAATATCCCAAAAACATTGGTACAGACATCATATAAAAGGAAATATCTGTTCAATAACACACTGTAGTTACAGGTGAAAATGATTTTTATCTTCATGGTTTTTGTTTTCATTGATAAAAATAGGAGAGTATATTAGGCTAAAAAAAGGTTTAAAATTTGCATCAAACGAGAAGAGGGAAGGACAATATACAGTAAATAACCAACCAGTTGGTCCATCTGGAGTTAATATTGCACAGCACACACTCGGTTTTACCCGACATTGTGTTATATACACATCACATTTACATGATTGATATCACAGTAGATAAACAGACTGAATCCATCAAGTCTCTTTTTGCATGATTGGGCAATATGGAGGAAATGCAAATCATGCGTCTATAGCTTAATGTCTCCCTCTATTGGCAAGTATAAGTACAAACAACCAAAACACACACCAATTAAAGCTACACGATAATGGTTAAAAAAACCCTGATATTAACCACGATTATGTTGCTCAAAAATATGGGATGGTTAGAGGCAAATAACACAAGTATCCTCATGAAGAAACACAGACTAGCTGTGTTACTCTTTCATTTGAGCATAATATCACTAAACTTCAACATACTGTACATGTTTGTCTGTCTTTTCAGATCATTTTTTACCAGTACATTGAGATCACATGTAAGTAATCATGCATCAAATACACTAATAATTCCTGCTGTATATTCTAACATGAAAACATACTGTACACATTATCAAAAATGATGCAACTGTTTTTTCCCCCATGACAGTTCTGGTTCCTGAAGCATCAGAATGGCCAAAAAGAAATCTCACTGTAAAGATAATAGTATGATACTTAGATACTTAGCATAGGCTGGCCTATATACATATAAATATATGCATTTATATGTAGGTATCCTTAAGTAAGGTAGTACAGTGATATGATCAGAATCAACAGAGTCATGTCACTTGTTTATTTAAAATGTATTTCAGTTCATTAATTTATTTAAATTAAGCACATGATATTTTGACTCACTATAATATGAGAATTTAGTGCAATGTATTGCATCTATAAAAATTGTGTTTCAGAAAAGTACCTCAATGTCAGTGAAGAAGGATCGCTCATGATTTGTGTTCCCAGCATCCCGTTTAAGCACAGTAAAGTGACTGATAACATTGTGCTTCTCCAAACTAAAACCATTGTCTCTGAAGGACAGAACAGCTGACAACTGCTTCTTGCTAGAAATGAGAAGATAAATACATGATAGCTATACTACATGTATAGTAAAGTGAACAAAAAATGTTGTGTTTTAAACGAGTAATATTTCAAAGTTATTATAACACTTACCTGATGTCTGGGTAATTACTAACCAATGGATTTAACAGATCTTTTATATTTTTCTCAATTTCCATTCCAATAATGTCACTAAGGTAATTACCCAGTGGATAAAGCCACTTTAAGGATGATCCCTGAGTACAGAAGAGTATTTTCAGTGCATCTGCTTTGAAAAAATACAGTTGTATATTTCACATTGTTTGATACTGGACTGTATCTTACCATTTCCACAAATAGTTTCTCAAGTTCATTCCACTGTTCTTTAATTTTTATGGCAGCATCTTCGTTTTTGGGTTTTTTGCATGAATATTTTTTCTTCATCAGCTGGGAGACATATTCTTTGGCTACGTAATAGTGCACATCATTCACGAAAATCTGTAAATACAGAGAGTGTGTTTACAGTGGCCCTGTGCAGCTGTTATTAGGGTGCGTCTTTGAGATGAGAGGAGACTTACTTGAGCTGATGGAGCTCTCATGAATTTACAGAGCCCAGAATAATTCTCTATTCTAGAAACCACTTCTTTAAAATCTTCATCTGTTTTCAGCCATTTTTTTGTCATCATGCCATCCATGTAAGGCTTTGGGGAGGAAATGACACTGTAGTTAGTTATAATTTAAACATTCAAATGTAAAATTATAATGTGCTCTTGACTAGTTATGAAGAATTTCAGATTAGGAGAAACTTTAAGGAATAATTTATCTAAAAAATAAAATTTGCTCAAAATGTACTCACTCTCAGGCCATCCAAGATGTAATTTCTTCATTGGAACAGATTTAAGGAAATTTAGCATTACATCACATGCTCACAGATGGATCCTCTGCAGTGAATGGGTGCCGTCAGAATGAGAGTCCAAACAGCTGATAAAAACATCACAATAATCCACAAGTAATCCACACGACTCCAGTCTATCAGTTAACATCTATCATTCTGATGGCACCCATTAACTGCAGAGGATCCACTGGTGAGCAAGTGATGTAATGGTGAAATTCTCCAAATCTGTGCTGATGAGGAAATAAACTCATCTACATGTTGGATAGCCTGAGGTTGAATTTTCATTTGAGGAGAATTAATCCTTTAAGACAATAAGTTAGTTGAGTATATACACACACACACACACATATATATATATATATATATATATATATATATATATATCTCTGCGGTTAGGCCCACCTTGACCTCAGATTTGAAATGTTCCATCAAGGTCTTTCTGAGTCTTTGAGTCAGTCCATCCACCTCTTTCTCCAGCTTCTCCACCTGAGCTGAACAGCTCTCCTTATAGCACTGCACATTCTCTCTGTAACAACAGCAATGACATAAAAACTTTTGACATATATGTGTGTCACAAAACGGCCTTACACGCAGGGACTCAGAAGACTGAGATTAAACATATTATAACAGCACATTTCAAAGACAACACAAGTAATTATGAAATTATATCTAAAGATGTACTAATGTAACTGCATTTCATATGAATTCAAACTACAGTATAATACATTTTTATTCAACTGTGAACACAGTAACATGAATTTAAGTGTCTGATAACATTACATTCAGCTCACACTTAAGTATATTCTGGTCCCACTTTATATTAGGTGGCCTTAACTACTGTACTTACATCAAAAAATAAGTCCAGTGTATTTATTGTGTTCATATTGTATTGCAAAACACTTTTTCCTGCTATTGAGGTGGGATATGGATAAGGTTTGGTGGTATTGGTCAACGGTGTAATTATAAATGTAATTACAGAAATTAATTACAGATGTAATTACATGCAGGTATTTTTAAATATAAGTACATTGTAAATTACTAAAGTACATAGCAAAATTGTAAATTACTAAAGTACATAGCAGTTAAGGCCAACTAATATAAAGGTATAATTTAAAGTATATTATTTTAAAACTAAATATGCCAAAGTGTACTCCTTTTTCACAAGGGCAGCGTTCTTCTCATGTTGGACTTACCTGAGTGAATTGAAACTGTTCATGTAGGTGATGTGATATTCTACCCAAAGACAGCAGTCAAGGAGGTCAGAGGTCAGCAGAGAGACAGTGTGCTGCGAAAACTCTTTTTCAAATCTAAAACAGAAGGAAACTGTCAGAGAAGGAAAGTGATCTCATGTTAATCTATAATAATACTGTGATACAAACCTTGTATAAAATGGATTTAGCTCTTCTAAACAGGAGCTTACAGCTGACTTTCTCAGATTCTCATCGATCTTCTCAAGATTCTCAGCATAACTTGCTATCCGCTAACAAGACAAATCAATAGGAGCAATTCTAAAGACTGTTTTCAGAATTCTGATATGGGTAAACGTCATACATGAACTCTTTATGGAATTTATAATGCTTGAAAATGAAATAAATAATATAAAAATGACATTTGACTTATTATAGAATATAAAAGAATTAATACAATTTTTAAACATACTCTAGTGATAAGATTAAGTCCTGACCTGACAGATCTCCATGTGAATTTCTGACATAAGGAATCTATCAGGAGATTTTTTCTTTTTCCACACTTCTGTTTCAAGTATGATTAAATTCTCCAGTGCAAGTTTAAAGTCCTCCTGATATCAAATAATGCATCACAGTAAACCAGACTGATGTAAACAAGTTCTAATACTTACGTAGTGTATTCATATGGAATTCACTAAACTCTCTTTCCTTGCAGTAGCTCACCTTTTGGCAATGACAGTAAGAGGTTTTTATTTTGTTCAGGTCCTCCTCTGTTATAAGAGCTCTCTTAGGGTCTTTCAGGTCACTGTGTAACACAAAAGAGATGCAACAGAATTGAAACATGAATTAAGCAGTGAAGTGTTGTTCAGATATTTCTGTGTTTTGTTCTTGAAACCTCACCTGGGGTAGGAATGAATAATGAACTCTAGAAGAGTGTAGTAATCTTTCAGCTCTGTCACCTTTTCCAGAAGTCTCTTTAGATGCTCTCCTACAGCCTCATGGTGGCAGGACACATAGGTTTCAAACACATTAAAGTCTGCTGGATATGAGCTCAGAAGCTCGGTTTTCACTCTCTCCAAATCCTCCACCACAGCTTTACCCAGAAGCTCCAGATGCACTGCCAGCCAGGAAGCGTTCTGCTCGCGGCTGTCCAGGTGAACTTTCTTCAGTGTATCTCGAACCCCGTTTAGTACCGCATCCCTCCATGCTTCCCTCCATCCCTGCATCGCTCCTGGCTCTCCCTGCCTCTTCTCTTCCTCCAGGATAATGGTGGCCACATACACCAGCAGCTCTTTATTGCATGACTTCAGAGCGCTGGAGTTGCGTACAATGACAGACATTTTGTCCCTTAGTGCGCCACACAGCAGATTGAGGTCTTTCTCTTTATTAACCAGATTTGCGTGAGAAGCTCCTTCCCCCTGTTCTAGCTTGAGCTCCAGGCGCAGGGCAAGCAGGTTCAGATATGCCTCTTTCAGCAAGTCTGTTTGTATATAATCTTTGACCTGCAAAACTATTGAGAAAACAAAGCAGGAATGAGTGTTGTTTTGATTATATGAGAGCAGTATGCATTATGTGCTGTATTTACTAACACAACCTAACTAGAGATTTACCTGAGCATGGCTTTAGAGGAATCTCTGTGGCCTTAAATTCAAATTTGTCTGCGATAACTTTCTCGTCTTTATCCTCTGCTAAAAATGGTTTCAGTGACCGAACAGATTGTTTCTTTTTTTTAATGTGCCCATCGCTTTTTCTAAAGAAAGAAAATCTGCGAAAGACGCTCTTCACTGTGAAAACACAGAAAATATTATAACAAATTATGAATTTTAAACCTCAAAATCTTGTAATTTTTTTCTACTCAAAATGCCTAAAGATGAAGAAAAACAACATTAACACTTATTCTATGACGACTGTCCCAAAAGTCTTTTATATTTATAATGATGCAACCACACTTCATATTTCACTCCAGCACATCTATCCAACTCTGAGTATTGTGTTTTGTACAGCTTTGTATTGTACTGTACAGTGGTGGCCAAAATTATTAGAACACTAGTACTTTGACCAGCTAAAAAATGGTTTTAAGTCAGTTATTCTATCTTTTGTTGTAGTGTGTCAGTAGGAAATATCAGTTTACATTTCCAAACATTCATTTTGCCATTAATTGTAATAATCCAGTGAGATTTTTGTTTGCACAAGGAGTCCGACAACAGCCAAGTGCTCCACACAGAGATCTGATCTCATCATCATCCAGTCTGTCTGGAATGACTTGAAGAAACAGAACAAACAGAGACAGACTAAATCCAGAAGAACTGTGGCAACGTCTCCAAGATACTTCAAGAAACCTACCTGCAAAGCTACCTGAAAAACTATGTGCAAGTGCACCTAGGGCAAAAGCTGCTTTAAACTCAATGGATGATCACACCAAATGTTGATTTAATTTAGTTAATAGAAGTTAATTGATAAAGAAAATCTATTTATGAAATTATTTTTGACAGCATCCTCATTTTACAGCATTTATACACAAGTTCCTAAACCTTTTAACAGTACTGTAGCTTTGCAGGTAGGTTTCTTGAAGCATCTTGGAGACGTTGCCACAGTTCTTCTGGATTTAGTCTGTCTCAGTTTGTTCTGTTTCTTCATGTCATTCCAGACAGACTGGATGATGATGAGATCAGATCTCTGTGTGGAGCACTGGCTGTTTCAGACTCCTTGTGCAAACAAAAATCTCACTGGATTATTACAATTAATGGCAAAATGAATGTTTGGAAATGTATACTGATATTTCCTACTGACACACTACAGCAAAAGATAGAAATAACTGACTTAAAACCATTTTTTAGCTGGTGAAAATACTACTGTTCTAATTATTTTGACCACCACTGTATATTGCATAGTTACATTATTTTGTATTTTGTATTGTTCTGTATATTGTATATTAGTATTAGTATTGTACACTTGCACAGCTCTTATACACATACAGTATATTACAATAATGACTTAGCAGGGTGGCAAAATATCTATTTTACTCTATTCTGTTTATGCAAATCTAGTCATTTAAATTACATATAACTTCTTTGACAGTGATATATTTACCATTAGAAGTGGGAGATTTTTCCATTGTTACCTCTAATCCAAACTGCTACTGAACGATTCTGTACATTACATGAGATAGAAAAACAGAACATATTAACATCAGCCAACATCACATTTTAATATAGTGGTTTATTTAATGACACTTATCACTGACTCTTCTTCACTGATTCTTATCAGGCAAATTATGATTTTATATTGGTTAGTCAATTATTCACTAGAAAACAGCAAGACGTTTCAGCCTACAGAAACCCTTAGCACAGCGATGACACTAAAAACAAACACTGGCTCTTCCTAGTTTCTAACTCACCAACAAGACGCTAAACCTTAAAAAGAATTACAGCAGTACAATACAGTAACAAGGAAGAATTATGATAACAATATACAGTAAATATTAAAAACGTAAGTGAAAAATAATATAAAGGGTTGTTATTCTTTTTACATTCACTCTCTGCCTCGCTGACAAAATGAAATGACTTTAGTGCCACCTCTAAAGCATGAGCCGCTTTTCTATATTTTCTGCACACGGAATTAGAAGAATAAAAGTACATAGCATGATACGTAAATAAGGTGTAGCTCTTACCTGAGACCTTTTCGGGGAATGCCCCGTCTTCTCAGAGCAGCTGTATATATAAGCTACCAACATTACTTTCACTTTCATCTATACTTGAAAAACACGTATACGACATTCAGGTATGAAAACCAGTGTGAGGCTTTTATCAATGGAAGAGTAGGTTATTTGACTAGCGGATAATAATACAAGTCTCCAACAACATGAGCAACTGCATTTGATCTACTTCAGAGCCCCTGAACAAACAAAAGCATGCAGCTGAAAGAAATCAATTGCACTGTCACCGCCCTTCCCAGAATCCACACGCACACAGGTACACAGGTACACACACACACACACACACACACGTTTACTTAGCTATCTAAATGGGGACATTACAGACTTCTGTTTTTTTTTAATATAGATAGTTCTAACCTAAACCTACCCCTACCCCTTACAGAAAACTTTCTGCATTTTTACAATTTCAAAAAAACTTTGTTTATTTTTTTTACCAGCTTTACAAGTAAGGACGTCCCCAAAGGGAGGTTTTTGGTGATTTTGTCACGCGCACACACACACACACACACACACACACACACACACACACACGGACATAGGCACAGAGTCTTCGTCAGGCTCATCTAGAGCAATGGACTGATTTACCTGGATATTTACCTGGAGAATGATCTCCAACACTGTATCTTCGATATCAACGCCAAGTCATCTTCTTGTCAAGCTTCTTGTCTTCTTGTCCCAATGATCCTCCCTGTGTGTGCTCTACTCTGCATCTGCAAGGGATGAGACTCAAATTATTATTCAATTTGTTACATCCACAATTTATCATCCAAGTTACTCACCTGCCTTGTGTTAATCCTGCAAATTTACCATTGCTGCAGTATTCCTGTTCCCTCTCATTCCTGTCATTGAGCTAATACATGACAAAATCTAACATTAATGTTTACACAGCCATTTAGTTACAAATTGACAGAAAGTGCCATTAACATAGTCCCCATGCAAACACATGGGGACAATGTTAATGACACATTTTTTTTCTTTCTTTATTTAAACAACTTACTAGATGCTACTTAATTAGTTTGCATGAAAAAACAGCATTTCAGCAATCAAACCAATCCTTTATCCCCCGGTTTCACAGACAAGGCTTAAGCCTAGTCCTAGACTAAAACGTAAGTCTGAGCTGTTTCAAATGAAAGAAACTTGCACTGACTGATCTTAAAATATATCAGTGCCTCTGTTTTGTCTCAAGATGCACACCAGTAATGTTTTTTCCTAAGCACGTCGTTTATAAAAAATTACTTACATGTCCTAACTGAACTATGGCCTAATCCTGGCTTAGTCCAAGCCCTGTCTGTGAAACCAGGCCAAAATATACTAACCATTTGTAAAAACCAATAAGGTACAGGACTTTTTTGTGAATATTCTATTGTGCTCATTTGGAAACACATGATGCTTTGCATAACCACTTTTTTTTCTCAGTGGTAGGCACAATTGTATTTCCATAGATTATGGGAATCTGAAAGTGACACTGACTCTTTTTCAGACAAGTCAGACAGTGATTCCTCTTGCAAACTCTTCTCTAGAACCGAACTGTACTGAATCTGAAACTAAAATCTGAAGCTAGTTCCTGTAGAAACGCACTCTAATGCACCTTGTGACGTTTCAAGGTGAATACCAGAAGCTCTGTTGTGAGAACCAGGGTTTTTCGCAGCTCTGTTTACGGGGAATTGATTAGTTTGATTTTGCGGTTAAACCGGTCTGAGCAGCGCGTGTGCCAGCTGTTTGTTTTGCGATAGCTTTTATGTGAAATGTGAAGGATACTTGCCAGACAAGGAACTCGGATCTCACAGGTGAGAGAGGGGCGGGCATCGATTTACCGTGCGATGTTTACGAACATATTTAAAAAATAGTTTTAAAGTAATAATAGCTACGTTTGTTTGTAAACGTGTTATAACTGACTAACCTCTAAACGTGTTAGAAGTGACTGACCTTCACAATACGTCTACTCCGCAACCTTTATTCCCGGAGTGGCTGTGCTATAACACAGATTTCAGCTTCAGAGAGTTTAGTGGTTTAAACCTGATGTTACATTAATGTAATGTGTAGTTTTAACGGCATTTTTTTGAGGTAATGTTTAGTCAGTCCATTACAAACATTTACCATGGTGCAATTTCCTCAAAATACATAGTTAGCCACTGCTGATGTTGTGTTATACAGGAGATATTTCTTTCATAACTCAGTTTCTTTCACCAAATCATTTGGTGTAAGAACCCGAGGTACAACATTTAGCCAGCCATGAGAAAATTCATAAATGTTACGTAAAATAATTTAAAGTGGGACAGTATATCAAAGTTGTACGTTTATCATTAACAGCGATACGTTTAAATGGCAGTTACAATACAGTCAGTGTATTAATAAATGCGTACTACAGTGTCATTACATGCAGGCTAGGTACTACTTCAGAATCGAATGGCAAAAATTGAGTTATGAAGATGACCTGTATTGTGAAATGTCTTTAAATTGTAAACTGAAACACTTTAAATGAAAACAATGACAGTTATTTTTCTCAAGCGGAGTGAAAAAGTTGTAGGCCTAATTGTTATCACGCTTGTTTGTGGTTGAAGAAATTGAGCCTCTTCATAGTCTGAAGGAGATCTCACATCAATAATTTACAGGGTATCATGGTATTTATGGTATGTGAGGTGTATGTAGGTAATTGTCTAGAGATCTGTAATAGAACTGAGTGGTGCATGACTCATAAAGTTTTTGGCTGTTTAGTCAGTGGCGTAGCGTCTGGGCATGCAGGGTATGCAGGTGCATATGGGCCCGGGTAGATTGGGGGCCCGCCGAGCCGAGGGGGAACTTTTAACTGAAACAAGGGAACGAATATAGAGCCCTGCACGGGCCCGGCCCTTGTCTGACAGCTTATCAGAATTCTCCTCCTGAGTCCGACCCGAGCCCGTGTCTTTTTTCTCTCTCTCTCTTCCCCTTTACACAGCTGCTGTTGCAGCCATTAAAAAAGTTCAGTTTTGGTTCTTAATGGCAAAGTGGTTATATTTCGTTTCGTTTCTTTATTAAGTTAATTTAGAAACATGATTGGAACATTTTATGTTTGTTAAATTCAAGTTGTATGAATTTTTTTAAATACCAAGCGGCGCAGCGCCAGACAGTGAGTTGAGCATATGTTTGATCAGTTTAGCCTTCTCAAATAAACACAATTTGAGACATAAAAAACTTCATGCATTTCACAATATAAATTTAAAAATTTAAGATAAATGTGTGACAAATATAAAATCGTTTGTGCTAAAAGTGGAAGCTGAAGCGCGCTTTGAAGGACATGGAGGCGCTAGCGAGATCACTTGCATTTTTTTCTTAAGAGTGGAAAATTAAAATACGCCGTAATTTTTCCTCATAAAGGTAAGAGTATACATCATTCGAAGCTGCAAATAATTTTATTTGTGTGCACTCACATTATCAGCAAAATGTTTGCTTTTTAAAATAAAGAAAACAAACAGGGTGGTCTTGATCTTGAGCAAGAACACTTCACAAAAACTGAACCGAATCTCATCAAATACTTGCCTCACTGACATGATAAATATATTTATAGAATGCTATAAAATGCTACTTTACAGCGAAATAATTCAAATAAAAAATTAAAAACTCTTTCATTAGCCTAAGTAATCAAAAAAAAAAAAATGCATTTCTCTCTAAAGGCGCGTCCAATGAGGAGATATGGGGAGTCAGGATCGTCAAACTTAATACTATTTTATTTTTATTTATTTTTTTGTTTTGTTTTGTTTTGTTTTTTGGGCCGCTGTGCCAAGATTGTGTTTGCATGCAGTACAAATACCCTACAGCGGCATTTTATTGTCACACTGAAAAATAACTAAATAAGATTAACGTCATACTAATTTAATAAAGTCAAAATTACGATAATAAAATCATATTATATTGCGTGAAATTAATGTGAAAATTACACTCCGCAAAAAAAAAAAAGTCTGTGGCATCCAACCTGTTGTTCTTAACACGAAAAACAGCAATAACACGTATAGATATTTTTGAAACTCTAATTGATCGATTTCATGAGACATTCGTTTGTATAAATTGTGGGGGGCGGGGCGGGGGCGTACAAATGTTTTGCATATGGGCCCGGGGCTGACTTGCTACGCCACTGTATTAATATGAGTTCACGTCTTTGTTGTTATGACAATGTATGCCTTCTACACCCCTGTGAAAAAAAGCCATGTTGTCAGTAAATAAACAAACTCCTGAGATCATGATGTACCTGCTGATAGATTCAACAGCTGCATTCTTACACTCGAGTCAACACCGTTAAACCTTCCATTGTGGTTTTGGTACAATAATTCAACATTTCTTAAAATTCTTGATGTATTTTCTGCAGGCTTGATCCGACTGATGCATGGTCAAATGGCAGAAACTACAAAAGAAGAAGCAGACAGCGGAAATGAGGTTAATGACCCATCAGAATGGGATGAGGATGCAACAAATAGTTTGAAAAATAGTGGAGAACAGATGGAAAGTCCAGTCAAAGAGAAGAGTCTTGGAGTCCTGAAGTCATTCAGAAGGAGCTTGAAAGGGTTCACCCCTAAGACACTGAAAGACAAAAGGTCAGAGAACACAGACGACCAAAGCTCAAATTCTCCATTACGACCACCGCACTCTCCGAGTAAGTGTATAACCACCACTAGACATGGTGAAAAAGTGCTGTTGTTTTTTGGTGACAATGGCTTCTCACAGTCAGTAGTTTAAGAGGTAAAGCAGAAGTTAAGGCAGTATTGTACTAGCAAACCCTAATCATTAACAATCAAGTTTACTGTTAGCCAAGAAACAGACTATGTCAGGTGACTGCTGTTTGCATGTCACTAGATTTCACCTTTAGATAAGTGAAATACTATTTGGGCTATCATGACAGGAAGTATTGATAGTAAATGTTGCAAACAATGCAGAAAGGTTTGTTGATTAAATGTTTTAAACTTTTTGGGAGCTCATAATTCACACTTGTATTTTGATTGAACTTCTTGCATATTTTTACATATGTAAAAACAAAACACAACACACACACCTTACAATATATGGTTATTTCTAATATTAATAGAACAGTAACATGAACAAAGAATGTGTCCTCTTGACCTTTATATCCTGTTTATTATATCATTAAGGTATAAGGTATAAGGAAGTGCATGAGGGTACACACACCACTGCATTAGTGTACATTAAAATGTTAGGTTATTTAGTTAAATATTTTCTTTAAATGACAAATATTCATTCATTAAAAGGGTAAAATTTAGGGAAAAATCACTCTGTATAAGTACTATATAAGTTACTGATTAAATAAAAAGAGCTTTCATATTACATAGTCATGTTGATTTTTATTTTTTAAAGACAGTTTGCTCAGTTGAATGTTATACATAATGACATGAACCGTCTCCAGTAACTGTTTGTGTTATTCTCAGATTCTGCAGTTGAAATAACAGGTTCACTGGCAAGGAGGGGGCCATCGATCAGGCAGAGCTTGGGTCTGGGTGCTAAAAAATACAAACAAGAACCACTTGAACCTGTCACAGAGGCCATGACTTTGTCTGAAGAGCAGACAGAGGTCATAGACACGGTGTTAGAGCTCAGAGACACGTATACTCTGCCAGACATACCACCTATGCCTTTGTCAGGTGAGCGTGAGAGTGCATGTCACATTTCTAGGCAGTTGACAAAGGTTTTTTAAACATCATGGTTTCAGATGAAAATTTATTTTAATGTTTTAGATATTTAGACTGGGTAACATTTTTGTTACACCATTAACTTTTGGGCCATTTGCTTTACTAAATTTATATTAAGTTTGCTGAATATCAACTTTAAAAAGTTTGCTCTTAGTCCTATGATGAGGGTCTTTACACAGTACAGGGGCTGGGGCCCACCCTTACCATTTTCTCTGGGTTCCTGTGAATTCAAGCAATGAATCTTCTCTGAACTGACATGAAAATGCATGCATGCAAAAAAAAGTAAAAATGCAGTTTAAAATGGGTTCATATAACCATGTCATGCTGCTCAATAATCCACATGTACACTACCGTTCAAAAGCATTAAAATGCTCAAAAGTGACATTTGTAATATTGCAAAAGATTAAATAAATGTTGTTCTTCTGAACTTTCTATTCATCCTGGAAAAAGATTTACACAAAAATATTAAGCAGCACAACAGTTTTCATCACTGATATAATAAGAAAAGTTTCTTTAGTAGCAAATCAGTATATTACAATGATTTCTGAAGGATCATGTGACACTGAAGACTGGAGCAATGATGCTGAAAATTAGCTTTGCATCACAGGAATAAATTACATTTTAAAATATATTGAAATAGAAATCAGTTATTTTATAATATTTCACAATAATAATACATAATATTTCACAATACTGTTTTTTATGTAGTTTTGATCAAATAAACCCATAAGAGACTTCTTTCAAATAAGTTTTTTTTTCCAAATAAACATACCGACTTCAAATGGCAGTGTATATTTGCTGCAATATGTCCTCCAACCAATACTCCCGTATAGGTCGTTTGTCAAAATCCCTGAAATACGACCCATCGGAGCGTATACTACATTTGCGCCCCTATTGGCAACAGGACACTTTCATATTAAGGCTTTGTACTCTTTTATCTGTGTCATAATTTTGGTTTCGTGCAGCTCAGTTGGTAGAGCACTGTGTTATATGACGATATGCGATCATGTGATCATGCGATAATGGGTTAGATCCCAGAGAATGCATATGCTGATAAAATGTACAGTATATGCACTATAAATCATGATTTTGCATGATTTCTGTGAGGGTAGGTTTAGGGGCGGGGTTAGGTGTGGTCATTCATATGAATTCGTACAAATTAGCCACCTAGTAAAATATGTACAAATTGCAGTGAGATGGAGTTGGACCGTGTAAAAAGTCCACACATTACGTTTAAATAAACACACATTTTGATTGGTAATGACAGTCATTTGTCATTTCATGACGACAGACGCAACACGACACTGCCATTATTTTAAGCCTGCTCAAGGGTGCTTAACTTTAAAACATAAATATAGGTCATAATAAGGTGCTTGCACAAACAACCTATAGGGTCGTTTTTTTGTTGGAGGACAGTCTGATTTGCTTTGTCATTTTGCTGAAGAAAAAAAGAAAAGAAAAAAAGTCGTCTGTATACTAATATTTTGCTTTTTGTTCTCCTATTTTCTGCAGTAATGGAGATTAACAAACTGATAGAGGCAGAAGATTTAGAGGTCGCCTACATGAATCTACTGTCACTATATCTGGAGCTTCAGCGGGACCGCCAAGCTCTGGATCAAGAAGACTATCCCATAGAACTGGTCAATAAAGAGAAAGACCTCAGTCTGCTCTATGGCACACTAAGGGACAAAAAGTCTGCCATTGTACGCAACTCCTGCAATAAAGAGCTGCTGGTGTATGTGGCCACCATTATCCTGGAGGAAGAGAAGAGGCAGGGAGAGCCAGGAGCGATGGAGGGAAGCATGGAGGGATGCGGTACTAAACGGGGTTCGAGATACACTCGAGAAGGCTCACCTGGACAGCCGCGAGCAGAATGCTTCCTGGCTAGCTGTGCATCTAGGGCTTCTGGGTAAAACTGTGGTGGAGGATTTGGAGAGAGTGAAAACTGAGCTTCTGAGCTCATATCCAGCAGACTTTAATGTGTTTGAAACCTATGTGTCCTGCCACCATGAGGCTGTAGGAGAGCATCTAAAGAGACTTCTGGAAAAGGTGACAGAGCTGAAAGATTACTACGCTCTTCTAGATTTCATTATTCATCGATATCCCAGGTGAGGATTTTGCTAGTTTAGATTTAGTTTTTCTAAATACAGCATGTCAATATAACTTAAAACTTTTTTTTGGTTTTTGAAGAAGCAAGCATGCTGATTCAAACTTGTATGAACTATATTTTTGTGACACACAAAAGCTGAATTTTTGAAGAATATCTTGGTTGTTTGTTTAATATAATTAAAAGTGAATGGGAAACTCAGGCTCAAGTTTGGAAACAATAGAAAACACCTTAAAAGTATCATTAAAAAATAAATATTTCATTATTCTCATTGACCATTTTAAAAGTTTGGGGTTGGCAAGACTGGTAAGAATTTAAGTTTTAAATCTCTTATGTTCACCAAGGCTCCATTTTTGTATCAAAAATACAGTAATATTGTGAAATATTATTACAATTTAAAATAAACATACACATGTTTTTCCACAACTTGGCACTGCACAGCATCTTGTTGTCTTCAGAGCCGTCTTTATCTTTTGGTTTCTGTGTAGACCTGCATTTGCCTCTATAGTTATTTACAATATGTGCACAAATCGGTGGGCGGGGCTAAACAGGCAGTGATGTCGAAGCAGGCTGTGATCATAGGCTTGTTCGAGATGCATCGGCGCTGTGCAGACCAATTGGCATATGATATCAAAGTACCGCGAGAGTGACTTGAGAGCAGACAACTCTTTATGAGGCGGTGTTTAGCCACACTATTTGCCTACATCATAGAGTGGCACTTTCCACAACCTGTCATTTTGGCAGATTGGCTTCAATATAAGCTGTTTTTAGACTAACGACAATGTTTTGAGTTCTGAAACTTACGGGATGTTTTTATAGTACAATGCCCTCATATTTGTCAAAAGATCAAAGGAATTTTGATTTCTCAGTTCATGACACCTTTAATATGCTGATTTGATGCTCTAGAAACATTGCTTATTATTATCAGTGTTGAAAACAGTTTCAGAAATATTTGATGAATAAAGAGCTCAAAACAAAGGAAACCTACCTGCAAAGCTACAGTACTGTTGTGTAAAAATGCTGTAAAATGAGGATGTCAAAAATAATGTCATACATAGATTTCCTTTTCTAGAATTAACTTCTCTTAACTAAATTAAATCAACATTTGGTGTGACCATCCTTTGCATGTGCAACTTTTGCTCTAGGTGCACTTGCGCATAGTTTATCAGGTAGCTTTTCAGGTAGGTCTCTTGAAGTATCTTGGAGACGTTGCCACAGTTCTTCTGGATTTAGTTTGTCTCAGTTTTCTTCATGTTATTCCAGACAGACTGGATGATGGTGAGATCAGATCTCTGTGTGGAGCACTGGCTGTTTCAGACTCCTTGTGCAAACAAAAATCTTACTGGATTATTACAATTAATGGCAAAATGAATGTTTGGAAATGTAAACTGATATTTCCTACTGACACACTACAGCAAAAGATAGAAATAACTGACTTAAAACCTGACTTAAAATTTTTAGCTGGTCAAAATACTAGTGCTCTAATCATTTTGGCCACCACTATATATATTTAATATCTTCTGAAGCCATACAATAGATTTGTCTGACAATTTTTCCATCATTGTTCACTTTAACACCATGTAAGTTTTGACCTCAATGACATTTGATCTGAGAACCAGTGGCATTTTATGTCATTGACATCAAACCTGGAGTTTTGTTTGATTTACATAACTCATTCACATAAGCCAATCAAAAGACCGACCTACTGCATCAATCAGAGGCTCCAAACATCCACTTCTCAAATCGTGAAAAGTCTAGTGGTTTCATGAATGTGTTTTTAAAAGACCCAAACACAGCTCGCCTCATTGTGATAAATAGCTTGTCGTGATTTATTCGTCTTCAGCCCTTATTTGGAACATGTGTAATCCAGTTGATGAGATTCATTGTGAATGTTAAAATTCATCTTCATCTTAAAACTCTAGTCATGTATCTGTATTTAATTTATCTTTCCATAGTGAGAAGATAATGAGAAGCAGCTCTCTGCAGCCTGAGTTGAAGGAAGATCAGAGAACACTGCCACTGGACAAAGATTTTCTTAACCAGATAAAAGACAAATACTGTGCTCGCTTACAGGTAGTAAACAGTCATATTTGTCATCTGAGATAACGCTAGAAGTGAGATCGTACTGACAGTGTGATGTCAGATGATAACTGAGAGTTTCTGAATTCAGTGTAATCTGTGCTCTTGACAGGCTGACATGAAAACATCACTCAACAGAATTATTGAGTTGGAGAATGAGGAAATGTGGAAAGAAAAGAGAAAACCAGAGATTGATGAGGGAATTTACAGCTCACACATTGACATGGACATCTGGACGGTAAGGCTGCAGACTTTCAGAATTAGCACACCTTCCCTTGGTTTTAAATGGAAGTCAAATGAGCATTAAAGGAACATCCTTATAATTTCCTATTTGTATGGCCACAAACTCACAAGGGTATTGGTTTACCAATAGAGGGCAGTATAAGACATTTATATTAACTTACAACAGCCCCCCCAAACCTATTAAGAAACTTATTCTGCCTTCACATGCTATCTGAAATTTCCTGCTTCCCATTTATGAAGACATAATTATGAGTTTGTCATGTTTAAGTCCTTTGTTGTCAGAATGAATAGGAACCATGGAGGAAACCAGGTTTATTCTTGCCTATTTCTTTGGCAAAAATATAAAGTATATTAAAGTATAAATGTATTTAAGGTATTCACCAATATCGAATGAATTTTGAATGTGAATCGCATTCATTGTCGTACTGTTGTATACATTCACCATGCTTTCTAGATTGCTGATGATTCTGAAGTTTCAGTCAAATAAATGCTGTTTTCACTGAGTAAAATACACACAATATGCATCAAATTATTATTTATATACATTTACAGTAGATATATATTCATGACTGTAATGGCAAGAAAAAACAATTAATAGGAATTAATAGTTACTACAGCAGTGGTTTCCTCCTCCGTAAAGTTTATGGCCCGCCCAACTCGGAAACAATGGTATCAAAATTATCTCCAAGTTTTCCGGTCATAAATGTGACTTGAGAAGCTGTTTGTGTCCAATTTCCGACTAGGAAACTCATATTTATGATACCACATGAAGGCAGCCTTAAGCCACTGTAATATTTAGATTTTTTTCACTTTTCAAGTAAACAATTTCACACAAAGAATTTTGTTCAGTTTTAAATGATAAAAAATAGGTATACTAATGAATACGAATTTGTCAGACGTTTGTGGAATGTTTATATTTACTGATCTATATTATTGTAAAAAAGTAAATTCTAGCATCATTTGTGTCCAGCTGCCACTGTATTATTTTAAAATGTAATGGCATTTAGACATTTTTAAGTGGTTTAAGTGTCCAAATCTTTTTGAGGACACTGTAATTTAAAAAAACAGCACAAGGTTACAAAAACACATTTATGTTGTTTTCTTTCCCAGAATATTAAAGGGCACATACAAGGATCCAGAAGAATTGATGTGAACCTTGAGCAGAAGGTTGTGCGTTCCTGTTTGGAGGAACTGAAGTCCTTTCCAAAATGGTTTGTGATGAAGAACTAGCGTGCTAATTGGAAGAAAGTCTTATAATTCTATAGCTCTAAAAGCTTCTGTAGTCTATGTTTGATGTACAGAGGACAACTATTCATGACACACCTTTCCCGTAGACTTGATCAAAATCACCATGTTTATTTCCCCTCAATATCTGTCAAATTAGGTCATCTACTTATTTTTAGTTTTATTGCATGGAATTTTGGCAGTATTCAGTTATTTCTGATTGTTTGTTTGTTTTATTTCTCTGTATGACTGACTGTGGTTATTTGTCTCTGTAGGTTTGAGTCAGCATTTGTTGAGTGGAGCAGTCCTCTGTCTAACTCCTTTCTCTGGGCAGAGTATCACATCAGCTACATCAGCAGCTTTAGTGCCCTAAAGTAAGTCATTTACACAACATACTGCCCAAAAGTCATTTACATTAAAACTATTTTTATACACACACACACACACACACACACACACACACACACACACACACACACACACACACGTTTACTTAGCTATCCAAATGGGGACATTCCATAGGCGTAATGGTTTTTATACTGTACAAACCGTATTTTCTATTGCCCTACACCAACCCTACACCTAACCCTACCCCTTACAGGAAACTTTCTGCATTTTACAATTTCAAAAACTTGTTTAGTTTATTTTAAAACCCGTTTTAAAAATGAGGACGTGCCCAAAGGGAGGTTTTTGGAGATTTTGTCAGGTTTACCTCACTTTTGGGTACAAATTTGTCCCCAAAATATGGTTAAGTAGGTACACACACACACACACACACACACACTTGTTTCGCTATCCTTGTGGGGACTCTCATAGGCGTAATGGTTTTTCTGCTGTACAGACCGTATTTTCTATCGCCCTACACCAACCCTACACCTAAACCTACCCCTTACAGGAAACTTTCTGCATTTTTACATTTTCAAAAAAGTTCATTGTGTATGATTTATGAGCTTGTTTACCCGTGGGGACCTCAATTTAGGTCCCCACCGTGACACAAGTCCCCATGAGTCTGTGTGTATTCAGGTTTAAGTCCCCACCGGAATATAAAAACAAGTACACACACACACACACACGTTTGGTAAGAGCAGAAATAATATACTGTATAGTCAGCTGCATAAGTCTAGTTCCATTTTTTCACAAGCACCCATTCAGAAAGATTTTGTGTTTACAAAGCCAAAAGGTCTTTAATAGAAGGAGAAAATCTATTTGGTAACATTCGCATTTATATCAATGGAAGAATTTTCATTTGATCTTGTAATCTTTTCTCATAATCACTCGGTTTAGGTGCCAGCTGTTTTTGAGAGAGTCCTTTTAAATACAGTACCATTAATAAAACAAAACAATCAGTCACGTGATTTCTAGGAATTTGTGCTACATACAGTAGAGGCAGTAGAGGAAATTGGCAGGGGAATTCCCTGCAGTGGGGAATGCCTGAACGGTGGAAACCATTGGATGTGTCTCCAAAACTTAAACCAAAGACCTCAGGCAATTCTAACTAAACAAGGGGGTTCTAAGGGCAAAAATGGATTTTCATAAAATTAAGAGATTTTACAAATGAATGCATTGCTGATTATTTCTTAAATATTACAAAGCAGAAATAACCGTATTACAGCAGCTACAGTTTTATGACAAATTCATCCTCTTGTGTGCTTTGTTGTTAGGCAAACAGAAACTCTTAAGCGTATTAGCTGTAATCACTACACTAACATACACTAACACATATTTATTTGTGGGTGAATGCATTTGTATATGTTTCATGTTTGTGAACTAAATGATTTAGAGGTAAACGTTGGTGTTAATACTATTGTGATTTTTTTTTTGCACTTAAAAGGTTTCTGTGAGCATGAATCAATGTAGCATTACTTAGATTACTTACAAAAAACATCAAGTCCTGAGAATGTCAGTATACAGTCCTTTCTAGAAGAATTCATCTTTGGATATAAAGATTAAGGAAACAAATGTTGTTATTCTGCTTTTTATTTTACAACTGGACATAAAGTGGACATAAAGAGCAAAATACGAACTGCAAACAGAAAAAAATTAACACATTTCTTAAACTATTTAGATAAAGAAAGCTGACACTACAGTACTACAGAACTGTATAATTTCAATATTTTTTTCCTCCAGAGAGCACATGGAAAGCTATAGAGACACCTGTCCAATTCAGCTGGAGCTGGTTCAAAAAGAAATAGATGGACTGACCACCGGATTGAGTCAAGCTGTGATGGAGAACTTCAAAGCAGATGTCAGGGTGCCAGCTTCTGACATCTCACACCAGACTCTCAGTGTCATGCAGATTATAACAGACAAACAACTTTTATGAAGTATTTATTTTAATACAAAGCAATACTACATATGCACAGGATTCTAGAAGTAAATAAATCACTTAAGTATAAAAATAATCATTAATATGCAACCGGAATTTGATAATTAACTGAATGTATATGTTTGATAGCGGAGTGAGTGAATATTTAGTATTGAAGAGCTTCCGTTTGTAGCCTTTCCTCAGGAGACAAATGACAGGGAAATGGTTTTCATTTGATGCAGACTTTTCAAAGCTGATCCACAGAACTAAGACTCTTTATGAACAGAGCCAATACATGACCCCAAAACATAAACAGGTGAGAGTGCAACCAGTTTGTTTCAGTAATTAATGTAACCACTCTGCTACAGCTTGAGAGCACCATCTTTGGCATCTCTGGCTCATGTTCTCGGCTATATCTATATTTATTTCTCTCTGTCTACTGTGATGTCTTTTTAGGCTTTTGTGAATGAAGCTCACTTTTTCGTGGTGAAGGAATATGTATCTCAGCTGATGAAGAATAACTACTCATGCAAAAACAGGAAGAATGAGACAGCTGCCAATAAGATCACAAATCAATGGGAGGAACTAAAGGAGATTTTCCAAGATATGGTACAATCCCTATAATGCAACTCTGTACAGCCGTGCTTTTCATCAAAACATCTTAACATATTCCTTACATATCATTTTCTGTAGAACTCCACCTTAGATTGGCTTCATCCAGTTGGGAACCAGCTGAGCAAGATCATTGGGTGCAAAAAAAGCGAAGTAAAATTAAACCTAGAACCATTAGTTAAGAACTATCCAGACATCAGGTAAGGGTCATATTACTTGATGTAGATTTACAGTGTCCATTATTTTAACATGTTAATTTTACTTTAATTCTACAAATGTTGTACCCATTTCAGGAAGGGTCATCTCTCTGCTGTGCTGTACTTCCGGGGAATTATAAGAGGCAGGGAAAAGCATATTATACTACAGCGGCTGGCAGAGCTGAAACAGAGCTTTGGGAATACTGGGAATAGAGAGCAGGCTCTCTTTAGTGAGATTCAAGCAGCGGTTAACACAGACTGCCTGGCTGGTACACCCTTCTCCTGTCTGTCCTTCATTGTGCCAGACAGCTAATACACTTCATTTGATTTGAAGTGGAAATAATCATTGCACTGTTTGATTGTGAGCATATGTTTAATACACAGTGTGAGCAATACTTATGTATTATGAGAAATAAGGAATGTTTTCATTACTCTATGAATCCTTCATAGTCTTGAAACATTGTTGAAACATTTTGGAGAAAAAAATGAGGCAAAGAGGGGAATAAAATGTTTTTAGTGTGCTGTGATCATACTTATGCCATTTGTTAATTTTAACAAATTAGTAAGTAATGATTAAATACCACTAGGTCTTGAAATGAGATATTTCTAGATGCCACATCCTAGTCAAGAAGCTTTCTCAAAAATGCATGCCAATTTTAGTAATCCTCTACCAATATAAGCTCACATTCAATGTTAAATTGATGTCTTTCTGATTGTCTTCACTCAGAAATGACTTATTACTGCTTATTAAAAGTTGTAAATGTTCACAACCTTATCAAAACATCTTCTCTACGCCACCAGAGGTCTCTATAAACAACAAAAAGCAGTGCACGTTCCAATAACTACATGCATATTATTCTAAATTACCGATCAGTTTTGTATTTCTAAACATGACTCTCCGTTTTTAACAATTATTATTTGCAAAACGTTCATTTGGTTTTAAATTAATTTTCTGGATTTCAAACTTGGACTGTTTTTTTGGCCCTCTAGCGGTTGAAGAATAAAACTGCTTGTTATTTGCGGAGGAACATGTGTGGTAATAATGTGAGTTGTGCTTCAGCACCGCTATTCTTTATTCTGCGCGGATGAATCTGATGAATTTATCAGTGGGTCATCACTGACAAACATCAAAACTTCCCCCACTCCAGTAAATAAATAAATAAATCTATTTTGAAAGAAATATCGGTATCTGAAACATCTATCTTATGAGCAGGCAAGCAACTTAGATACTTTTTGCTTTAAAATAAAGTTTAAAAGAACAATGCCGACATTAGACATTGCTATTCATATCTGGTAAGGTAAAACTATTAATTGGCTAGTAGGCTATTTATGCAAGTAGACTGACGTAGGTTATCTGGTTTAACTATAGCCATTGTTAATAACAAAAACTTTGTTTTGTAAACCAGTAGCCTATGTAAGCCAGGTTTGTGTTTTATTACGGGACTTGTCCTTTTTGCTTGCAACTCTTTCAGTTCAAGGTCTGTTTGTTGTGGCTTCAAGCTAGTAGCAGCTTAGTAACCTGATATTCTTTACTGTATTAACAGTTATGATGTTTACGGATGACTGACTGAAGTATGCAGTTTCCCGGGAAATCTGTCCCGACAGCTTTAATTAATAACTACTACAGGGCTCTCAAGTTATAGCGAAAGTTTGGAGTGAGATTAGGGGAGGGGCCACGCAAAGGGGAGGAGTCACTCAAAGGGGAGGGGCAAGTCAAAGGGGAGGAGCAACTCAAATATTTGCAGCACCCAAGTTTTTGCTAGCAGTTCAATTTTACCTATTGTTCATAATTGACCAACACAAATAGAAGTTATAACAGCTGGTAAATCTGATGAAAGACAAATTCATTCTAATAAAATAAAAAGATTTATATATTTAAAAATACAAATGTATCAAAATTAAAAAGAAATTTTGCCCCAAACGAGCCAACTGAACAGCAGTACTCAATGTACATACTGTACACATATACAGTAGGATTACAGAACTTGTCCTGAGCATGTATGTCAAGCTATGTGTGTGTGTGTGTGTGTGTGTGTGTGTGTATGAGAGAGAGAGAGAGAGAGAGAGAGAGAGAGACATATCAGCTCTCACTATCTTTTCACAGGCAAGTGATTTCGTCCAGGAATCTTAAAATCGAAAAAAAAAAAAAAAAAATGAAGGGGTTACCTACAGCATTCATCGGATCTTTCTCTTCCAACTCACACTCCATGTGCGCGCGCATCCATGTTGCTTAGTAACGAACGCGCTCGCGGCAGAATCGCGTAATTTAAACGGAAACAACAACATCCTAATTTCTGATTGGCTGGTAGGTGGCATTTAACTCTGTATAATTCGAGAGTCGAGAGAGCTATGAACTCCGCAGAGAATTTACCTCCGTATTCCCTCATCTATTAATTGTATATATAGAGGGACAAGTTATCCCTTCTCAGCGTGAGAAATACAAGGTGTGGCGTGTGAGCGTGTGAACGGGTTGAAATGCGTGTGTCTCACGCCCAATGCGTGAGACTTGAGAGCCCTGCTACTACATGCCAATTGTGTGATTCAGAGTTTTAAAAAAACGCGTTTCAGATGATGGATTTATGATGGACTTGCACATTATTTAAACTGTTAATTTTGTACAAAAAAGTTATATTGATTGTATCCACCTTTTTCCATAACCAGCCTACTGCGTTTTAGATTATGGGAGACACTTCCGGTTTGAGAAAGTTGCACTCAAAAAGACTGAAACAAATCATAATGCAGCGCTACAAATAATCCGTCGGTTTGACCAAATGAGCTGTACATTTTCC
This sequence comes from Tor tambroides, assembly GCA_021397915.2. Classification (NCBI taxonomy): domain Eukaryota; kingdom Metazoa; phylum Chordata; class Actinopteri; order Cypriniformes; family Cyprinidae; genus Tor; species Tor tambroides. Next base: position 2,063 of record JAFVLL020029593.1, on the reverse strand, counting down.
TTTGTGTTCTATTTTCAGATTATTTTCTATTTTCTTCTTCTCCCCAGGTTTGTTCTCACACAAATGCTTTAAAATGTAGCTAATTGTTTCACTTTTTCTCAACTGTTCATCATATGTTTAGTCAAGTGTTATCTACTTCCTCCTCACTTCCTCTTTTCATCATGAATGATTTTCACTAGTTAAGCATAAATTCATTTATAGCATGATGTAGGCTTAGGGCCTTGTTTATCAGATCCTCAGAAGTAGAAGGCCATGAGCCAAAGCCATCATGCTGATGAATCACCATCATACCTTTACATAATGAAGACTTCCTCCAGTTTAGAAGTAGGATTTTTGATGATAAAGTATCATGTAGCTTCTGATTTATGTGTTTATTTTGTAATAAATCAACTCCACACCCAATGATAGTAATTTAGTTTTTATATTTTCAGCTGCTTACCCACAGTCTCATAGACATTATGAATATAATATCTGCACTCCTAAAATAAACAGACCCAAAAAGAGACAAAAAAAAAAACAGTCTGAATGATGGCACATCAGTGAACCCATAAACAACTTAAAGAAGAAAAAACAGACACTAATATTTTGATCTGAATGACCAAAAATAACATGAGTGACTTTTAACTAACTTTTTAACTAGCCCTAAAGTGACCCAAGAACATAACACAGCATACAATAATACATGATACCATTCTGCTATGCTGAAACAACAGAAATAACCAAATGATGAAATACATAAAAACACCAAGAGGTTATTTTGTGGCTGGTTTGCATGGTTCACCCTGCTGGCAGATGTGGTAACTGCACACTCTGATTATGCAAAACATCTGCCTTTCAAATGTAGCCATGTATTCTGATGATGTTTCCCCCCCAAGAAGTACAGGTACTGTAATATTTCATTGTATTATGGTAGATTTTTTACTTGTGTCTAATTTTAAGTCTCTGTTGTTCCCATCTGTTGCCTTGATTTCACAGCTCAGCAAAGTCCAGTGAAGGGATTTTCCTGTGGCTTAGTCACATTGCATTTAGGTTACTGGCTCACCTAAGCCTAATTCAGCCAAAGCACTGAAGGAATCTTTGGCAGGGAATTTGACCTCCAGCACCCTGAATGCACTCTAATTTCTTCTCTGCTCTACAGTGGTTCAAGTGGTGTCGGGTCAAGCTGCTTCTTCTTTTAATGTGAACAGGGCACATTTTTTGTAACAGTATCCATTTAGACAAACTGACTAAATACTAAATGTCACTGAAGGACAGGTGCATGTGATCTTTTAGCAGATGTTTTTATTCAAAGTGACTAGTATTTTCCAGCATCTCCCTGGTTGATAAAGGCTTCACAGTGTTTGAAGACACTCACTGAATATATTTCAGATAAGAGCTTCACTACCCTGCTTTCTGCTTTATTTCTTTAATTAAATTCAGTGCATAATAATGGAGACATTTGAATGGAAAACTTTAAATTAGACCATCAGTAGATCATGATATTCATTTCAACAATTACAGGTGAGATGATTTCGTGATACTCTTTTAAGGACTTTTATGTTTAATTAAGCCGATTTCTTTTTCAATTGTAAAATATGTGTGTGATTTATTTTAACATAAACTTAAACATATTGTATATATACTATATTACAGTGCCTTGCGAAAGTATTCATACCCCTTCATTTTTTTTCACATTTTGTTATGTTGCTGCCTTATGTTAAACTGTTTCTAAATTACTATTTTTCCACATCAATCTACACTCCATACACCATAACGGTAAAGCAAAAAACAGGTTTTTAACATCTTCGCAAATTTATTAAAAATAAAAAACTTAAATGATTCCATTGCGTAAGTATTCATACCCTTATCTGGGACAGTTGAAATTTAGCTCAGGAGCATTCATATTGCTTGTAGATGTTACTAGGCTTTGAGAGGAGTTAACCTGTAGCAAATTCAATTAAATGGGTATGATTTGGAACGGCACACATGTCTTAATAAAAGGTCTAACAGCTGAAAATGAATATCAGAGCAAAAACCAAGCCCTGAGGTCAAAAGAACTGCCTGTAGAGCTCAGAAACAGGTTT
>JAFVLL020029589.1:0-72262 GCA_021397915.2 Tor tambroides | reverse complement strand
TCTACGGCTCCGTGTATTAAATGCCGCTCCATTTGAAAACAGGTGATGGAGATTTACCGCTAATCAAGGAACCGGCTTTACTGACGAGATGCACGTGCATATCGCATGAGATATATCGCCCAGCCCTATTATATTATATATTATACAATATTTTACTTCCACTTGTAAGGTTTATTTTCACACTAGGATGCATTTCAAAGCCTTTCAAATTTCTGTATAATGTTTTAGTGTCATTAATTGGTTTCTGTCCTGTTTTTAAGCCTCTGAACCCTGGTTGTTGTCTGTTCTGAATCTTCTAAGGCATTAAGAGTCATAACAGACATAGAAATGTGTAGATGTTGAATAACTGAGAGCCTCTGTCCAGAGGAAGCATCGCAGTGCTTTGGTAGAACAGCTTAACATACACAAAAGAGCTACTGTTAGGGATTCACGTATGGCCCTTTTGCTCTGTTTTTATTCATCTGCAGTCGGAGATGACACTGTTATGAAATATTAAGGGCTTTCATCCAGCAGTTTCGATTTCCCGGCCCTTAGGGAATCGAGTACTTAAAGCCAACTTTGTTCTGGGAAGAGGTATTTTTTGCCCTCAGACTGGAGTTGTTTCAGCTGTCTGCTTGTTTTAGCAGATCGTCTCTTGGTCGTTTTGTCTTCATGCTGTGGAGAGCAGATGGCAGACTGATGCGCTAGCTCTACTGTTAGCTTTGGGAATGACAGAGTTTACAGCATGACACCAAAGTTTTCCTTAGTTAACCTAAGTGAAATTTCACAAGTTGTCATAGTTTTTACCAATGTAATATGCTTCCTCATTTTAATATATAATATCAGAGAATCAAAATGATTGTGCATTTTAAAGTCACATGTTGCCATCAAAACAAGGAATTGTTGTGACTATTGCAATCCAATGATATATACACATTTATTTAATTTTGTTTTATGTATATATTTTTTAAATATATATGTTCATATATTTTAAAAAAGTATTTTTATGTTATGTTGTAATATTTCAATTCATTTTATTTTAGTGCGAATGTAAGTGAACTAAGACCAAGCAGTAATAAAATAAAATAAAGAGTAATATTTAAACATTGTAAATATATTAATATTATTTATGCCATTTTACTTCTGTGCAATCTTTTCTTTTCTTTCTTTTCAAATGTATTTCGACTGCAAAAAATTGCAGAACAACAACTATTTTTTCAGATATTTAAAAAAAGTATTTTTATATGGTAATATTTGTAATATTTCACTTAATTTTATTATAGTGTTAATGGAAGTGAACTGAGACCTAAAATGAAATAAAATAAAATAAACATATGTCTAGTAAATTCCTATTGAAATGACTGAATTTCGCCTGCAAAAATTCACAGAACAATAAATGTGACTACCTTTACATGGTAAAAGACAATCATGTATTGAATGTAATTCTTTGACAATTAATTTTGAGCCAAAGCCAGAAATTTCCTCAGGCTGTTTAATGCCTTGAAGCAACAAGACTTGAGCCAGGAGGCAGCAAATGGACATTTCTGAAAGACAAACAGGCTTATGTTTTCGAGTCGCTCATTTGTCTCCTGGTGCCGTTTGTTCCAACAGCTTCACTATCAGTGCTGTCCGTTCCCTTGGTGTGGATCTGTTGAAGCAGTGGTTTGTGTTAGCACCTGATTTATCAGTGTGAGGCGAGATAAGGCCGCTCCATCACTCGGCTGTGTAATCCTTCCAGTGGCAGTGGATGAGGAATTAACCCGGACCCGCCAAGGTGTCGTCTAATCGCCGCCATGGGAGCACTGGCCTGACAACTGCTGCCGGCTCGGGAAACAAGGAACCATTGTGGCTCCTGTCTATTTCTGCAGTTGTGCCCATTGTGATGGACAGTCAGAGTCGGAAGGATTTAACTGGAAGAAGATTCGGAGATTGAACCGCAACTGATCAGGAACAGAGGGTCCGTTCTGTAACGAAGCACCTCGACACATGACCCAAGGAGTTGTCATGTGCTTTGTCATAAAAAAATGACAGCGTGATATAAAATACAATCACTTTTTCATCCAAAATAGTAGGGCTTTGTTTCCATGTTGTCTAAGTTCAACTCAACTCTCAACAAAATAGTTTTTACTGGTGTAATGTACTTTTTTTAGACATTGTTCTAAATTCTACTTCTGTCCTTATTTGCCATCTACATAAAGTATTTAAGCAAATATAACAATACAGTGAAATAAACACTATTTTATTTTATTATTTTTAACTTTTACTTTTTATTTTTATTTTACTCTATTTTATTTTTGTACATTTTATTTAATATAAAATATTTTTATATTGTATTTTAATATAATAAAATGTACAATATATAAAATAATAATTATTATTGTACAATTTAAAGTCACGTTGTCACATTTTGGCATCTAAATAAGAAGAGCTAATATAACTATACAATTAAATATATGCATTTTATTTTATTTAATCCATACATTTTCATTTTATTTTATTTTTGTACATTTTATTTTATATAAAATATTTTATTTTATTATTAAAATTGAATAAATATTTTATGCATAATATCTTCAAAGTTTTATATTATATATTGCTATTTTATATTATTATATTTAAAATAATGTAATATTCAAAATATTACCATTTTATTATTTTTATTTATTTATTTATTTTTGTATAACTATTCAACCACTACTCACAAGAAGCATATTGAGTTCTGCATCGTTCTTGGTCAGCGTTAAGCTAAACAGACTCTTCTACTAGAAGATCTTCCTCTCTTGTGCTCTGCAAATTGTCTGGAGACATGTTTGTGGACCAGAGTGAGATGGATTAGACCCGTGGGGAAATCTTTCAGCTGAAACTCTGTGTGTGTGTGTGTGTGTGTGTGTGTGTGTGTGTGTGCGTGTGTGTGTTAATGTTAACGTGAATGTAGCTCCCTAAACTGTGGCCGGTTTCCAGAGCCTGACTCGAACTCCTCTGGGAGCGAAGTATCCATCATGCAATGCTACGATCTCTCCACACTGCTGACGGCACCTCTCTGTGATTGGCCCACAAACATTATTATGTTTCCTCTGTGTATACGGTAAAGTCAAAAATCAACTGCAGGCTAGCTTATTCATTGTTAGTGCTGACACTTGGTGATGGAAACTCCTAACTCAGTTACCAGTTACTCAGTTAAAATTCAGCAGTGCTGTATGCTGCAGGATCTTTTCCATTGCTGGGTTTTGTCACTTTACAATAATATTATTTAATGCATTTGAAATCATGAATTAACAATGAATTTTACAATAGTAAAATTCAATAACAGTAGTATTTTTAAGCAATATCACATAAACAAGAGTTCTGTTATTTTGAGGATGAGAAGGAGACCATCGCTGGGTTTCATTCATGAATTAATCAGGGTTTTTGAACAAATCATTTAAGTGAACTCATTCATAAAGACAGATACTTGATTTGTTAATGAATGAGTCTGTTTTCGAACAAATCATTTGAGTGAACTCATTCAATAAGAGAGTCACTTGATACGTTGCTAAATAAGTCAGTGTTTTGAACAAATCGATGAGTGAATGATTCACTGACTCACTCGTAAAGAGTCACTTGATTCATCAATAAATGAATCAGTGTTTTTGAACAAATCTATGAATGAATGATTCACTAACTCGCTCATAAAATCACTTGATTCATTAATAAATAAGTGTATTTGAACATATCAATGAGTGAATGATTCAGTGACTCCCTTATGAAGAGAGTCACTTGATTCAATAATAAATGAATCAGTGTTTTTGAACAAATCGATGAGTGAATGATTCACTAACTCGCTCATAGAGCCACTCGATTCATTAATAAATGAATCAGTGTTTTCTGAACAAATCGATGAGTGAATGATTCAGTGACAGAGTCACTCAGCTAATAAAACTCGAGTGTCAGAACTCATTTTTGTTAATTATAAATGTAACATTCTGAGTAAATATAAAATTCAATTAACTTTAATCTAGATGAATAAATGTTGTACAGATCATTGTTAGCTCATGATATCTAATGCATCAGTTTTAAATTTGCACAATGCACGGTGTATTTCATGCGTCATTTGAAAAAATAAAATAATACTGCAAATATAATGAAAGACAACTTGGTGTCATGCCAAAAATCAAACTGTTTTATGTCTCTCATGGTTCTGTTGAGCTAATGAAATGTGTTTATGGTCATCAAATGAGCACCGACACAATAGCGTTGCTAGGTGATCCTCAGACAAACAGTGTGTCAGAACATGCCTGAGTTCGCTAATGGAATCTGAACATGGACTCTAAGCGCTCTTAAGAAAGGACCAGAGACCAACACAATGAAATTAGAGGTGAAGGTTACTCCGTCAGAGTTACATTTATCTCAAATATGTCAGTAATCACAGAGGACTGAAAGCACCGTGAGCTCTTAAATTAATCAAAATTGCAGCACATCATCTAATGTTCCAGACAGCAGGCAGATGCCTTTATCCCCAGAGCACAATTATGAGCTAAATGTGCCGTAATGTGCCTCAAGGTTTTCTTAAGCTAGTATAAAAAATGTTTTTGTAAGATGTTTACCTGCTTTCAGTCTATAGCACAGTTTGAGGTGTAGTTACAGAGGATTTAATGTAATGATTAGAATGGAATTGGGATTTTTCACTTGTATATATGTTATAGAGTTTTTTTTAGTTGTTATTTTTATTTTTTTAAGGTGTTTATTTTATTTTATTTTTAAACTTGGACAACCAGACCTTTTTGTTTTGAAAAAAAAGTGTAAATTCCTAATGAAAATGTATCGGGTGATACAACAAGCAATTTAGCTTTAGTAACGAAAATCAAAATAAATAAGAATCATTATTTTTGCACAGTTTGCACTCCCCTCCCCAAAGACCTATTATTCAGTCTGAATTAATATCTCAAAGTACATCAGTAAAAGAATAATTTACCTGACTATTCCTGTCCGAATAGGGCTTATGTTGAGGTCTTTCTTACTCAATAAGGAGACTACGAGGCATTGAAAAGCATTGCGATTGTAACTCTCTTGGTTTTTGTGTGGTCCTGCAGCTATCAGTGAGCCACTTCCCAAACCAAGTGTTATCCATCAGCTAGAGAGTTTTCATCTCTCAATCTTCTCGTTTCTTACTCCCTGACCTCTCACCTCAACACCTTTGACCCTCCCATCTCTGTTTATACACTATATACAATCTGACAAGCCTAAAAGGGGGTGCGCTCCTCACTTTTATACTGTTTGCAGCACTTTGACAGGGGAGTGTGAGAGACACTGAAGGATTTAGGGTAATTGTTCCCTCATCCACATGGGACTCCCTAATTTAGTCTTGGGTGACCTTTGACTCGGCAGCTAAGTCTGTTTTCTGTCCTTTGGCTTGACTGAAATGGGGCTGAGGAGGGTATGGAGTTCATATTTATTTGTGTAGCGTGTCCACAGGTTTGTGTGTGTCCCAGACATGGATTATCGATCGGGAGGACCGGTTCTGGTGGAATTCTTTTCCTGGGAGGGTGTAGTGAAGAATGTGTCACGGGGTGATGTTATTTCGGGGTGTTAAGTCGTGCTTGTGTGGGAGATGTCCGGCCTGATTAGCGTTCACTTAGCCCACTGCTCTTTGTATATGTCGGAGGAATGTGTTTTCCGTGTGCGTACAGATTCCCAGGCGACGTCTCGTTTGTTGCATAGTGCTCGGTGGTCTTAATTAGAGGTCGACCGATATGGGTTTTTCTCTGGCCGATGCCGATGCCGATATTTAGAAATCAGGGCAGCCGATGGCCGATATATGATGCCGATTTTTTTGGCCGATATGTTTGGCCGATTTTCGTTCGTTCTTTTTAATTTTTTTCCCTTGACCGATTAGTACAATAAGTTAAACGGTTTAAAAAGTCATTTTTTTCAGTAATTTATCAAAATATTTAAAAAGGTTTGCTGCATGGTTAAAATATGCTATGCATATAAAAAATTGCGTTTTTAGCGAGAGAGGGAGAGAGAGAAAAGTCGCTTATAAGTCACATTTTATTATTTCATTCAGAAATAGGCCTAATGCGAAGCGAAATGTTTACAAACATTATAATAAACACTGTAAACATAGCTAGGCTATTTTAGTTCCCCTCACTCCACAACAAATCCTTTCAATTAACAGTATTTAGAAAAGAACAAGAATTAAAAATATAAGAAGCTAGCTATAAACGACAAGCCAAAACGAATTCATTTAGGCTAAAACGAAAGTGAAACCAAATGTTTCCGTGTTCGCGATGTATTTGAATGCCAAAATATTATTTATTATGTACTTCACAGAATTACTGAATTTCACAGGAAAGATTTGTTTATTTTTTTATAAATAAAGAACTGTATGTCTTTAGTCAGTTATTAAAGCATTACTGATTTATTCATTTTTAAGTATTTGGGATTTTAAGAACAAGTGGGAAATGTGCTGAATGTTTCATTTCATCCAAGTGAAATTAGCAAGTAGTTAGACTTAATTTACTTTCGTTTTAAAAGCGGAGCCAGGCGCGAGTTGACAGGTTGCGCGCGTGCGTCAGGCCTCGTCCATATTGCCAGATGCGCTCGTGAGAGACTTGCGGAGCAGAACCGGGCGCGAGACCGTGAGTATAAAAGAGCATTACGAGACAGGTTGCGTGTGTGCGGCTCGTCCGTGAAACGCGGGAGACGCGCAGCGTGGGGTAGAACGGAGCGAGTATGAGAAGCATTCAGAGACACGGGCTGTGTGCGCAGTCTTCTGAATTAGCGAACATGCAGTATAAACTTCAAATTAAATTTCAAATTAATCTGTTGGGGAGATAAAATGTGTAAGATAATGTTCATGTAGCCTACTAATAAAAACATCTAAAAATGAATCTTTTATTCTCCAGTACTGAAAGCAGAACTGAGCTCTTGATATGCGTTGTGACGCAGCTCTTGCAAATAACCTTTTTTGTTCGTTTTCTGTCATTTCGAGGCTGAAGTTACATACGTTTTTCTTTAGTTTTAATTTGCCTAACTTTCGATCTGACCCTTTTTAAATGGTGGGTGTTTACGCAGTTGGCTAGAGCAGTGCTGATCGGGGAGAACGGAGGTGCGCTCACTCTATTGGTTAGTAAGACTGACACTCAAGGCTGGCAGTCATGCATATCCTCTGGAACAGAGTAATATCGCGTCCAGATTGCAACGTCTCAAATCGCAATTGCGATTCGCTTTCGATTAATTGCACAGCCCTACCAGGTAGTTCTCTCTTCAAAAAGTTAGCAGGCAGAGGAGGACATCACAGGGTTATCCGTTGTGCCAGTGGAATGGCAATCTGCTTACCGCACGAGGCAGCGTCACCTGTTGCTTGCAGACGCGCCTGTATATTAATCGGCCTAATTTGCATCACAATCGGCCGATGCCGATTAATTAAAAAATGCCAAAAATCGGCCGATTAATCGGCCGGCCGATCAATCGGTCGACCTCTAGTCTTAATTACAATGCAAGGTAATTAACTTTTGTGCCGATGACCCCAGTTAAGAGTTTGTATGTTCTAACTATCTCAAGGAATGGTGGGTGATTTGGGTATTGCAGCAATTCCAGTCTCTTTCGGCTTCTCATCGTATTCCCAGGCAGCTTTTGGGCTCAATGCAGGTCAGAGGCCAGATGGATTAATCTGGAAGCCACGGCATTGTTAACCAAATTCTAATTAATCTCTTTTTTCTATTGCTAAGCGGAAAACACGCCCAGACCACAAAGCAGCATGGGATATCTACCTTTCAGTGTTGAATTTGATATTCTGGTTCTGGGTGGATGGCGTGGCTCTTTTGTTTTGTGCTAAAAGAGACAAATATAAATGTTATTTTATTTTACTTTATTTTATGAGTAATTATTTAAATCTGATGATTCAAATAATCTTTCTTACATTCATAAAAAAATTATTTACTTACAAGTAGTATTAAAATATACTTTAAGAATATGTTTTGCCTGGGGTAGAATTCCATAACGTAAGTTTTGTAAATTAATAATAAGCATAAATGAATTAAATGACAAAATGTTTACTTCAGGGAAATAAGGTTTGGAGCTTTTTGTCCTCTACCTTATATGATGACATTTTAATAAAAAATAAAATAAAATAAAAAAATAAAATAAATTTAGGGTTGGGATCTGATTCATATTGTATGCATATTTAATTTTTGTGAATATTTGATTTTTTATGTATGATATTACATATATTGTTGTTTATATCGATAGCACAATCAATATAATTAACACAATTTTTAATAATTTTTTATTGAGCATAATCAGTGTGAGATGGTGCATGTAAACATACTCAATGTGCACATTTTGCATGCATGTCTGTCAGTGTTTTGACATCAAGACTGGATTAAAAAAATGTTCAAAAAATCAAATATAAACCAGGTTTTCTTGCATATTTTTATAATGAGCTGATTGTTTTAATCACAAGACTGACTGTACAAAACACATGTCTCTCAGATTGTCAAACACGTTTCAGTCTCAGCTGCCTTTGTGGTCTCCAGTGATAGCTTGTCATTTTCTTTGTCAAATAATGACCGTGGACATACAATTTGGTCTCTGCGTGTGTTTGTCTGTGTGAGATTCTCGACAATGCTTGACAATTTAGGTGAAGCGGAAAACACCTAGCCTTTCAGAAAGCACACACACACACACACATATAAACGTGCTGACAGGGAGAGTAGGGGAAAGAATTCGGAAGTAATTTTCAGCTGAACTAGGATGAGAAGCCCTGCTGATGAGGCCTGTTAGTATTGTTCTCCAGCAGTCATTCATTTCTAATCATCCACATGCAGTTGTGTCTTATCTCTCTTTGTTTCCACATCCTGTTGCTTCGAACACCTTGTTTCACACTGTTTTGATTCAGACTCTTTTATTGTGACGTTTGCCTGTACAATGGCCTTGGGAAAGCAAGACAATATGAAGAAAAGATGTTAGAGTGTGTGTGTGTGCATTAGGACTAATACACAAATTGCAAAGATGCAATTTGAGAACAAACAGTCCGAAGCAGGAGGAAGGCATCCGGGCTGCGTTTAATTGATGGCAGGCATTGCTTTAGCTGAAACTAGGATGTTTGCTTAAAGTTATTTTTGCCTGGTTTGTCCCTTCTATCATTGCACGGCTGAAACTAATACAGCAAGCCCACACACAGTTCTCAAAACAGCACCGCTACATCCTTCATTAACGTAAACAGCGAGTAGACAGTTGACATTTCCAGCAAATGGCCGCCCATCCTGCCATCCTGCTCTATCTCACACTCTTTCTTTGCTGCCAGCCCCCTTCTATCTCTTCCTGTCTGTCTCCCCTGCCAGGTTTTGCACATCTGTCCCTGAGATGAGGGGCTGTTGACTCGCTCAAGTAACAGATTTATGTGGTGTTTAAGTTTGGCAGAGTCGACACCTCTCGTTTTGACAGGAGCCAGCGGTGAGCTGTGAAAGCGGTTTACACGTGGCACTCAGGTTACTGACTGCTCTTCAGATAGAGCCGTTTCTGACCAACATCACGTCGAATTCCGTTGGAATTCCATGAAAATTCCTTTGAAATTCCATTAGATGAAAAATAATAGGAATATTACAGGTAACTGGCATAAATGGCCAGTTTAAACTAAAAAAATTAAAAATATAATGCCTGAAGCTTATTTATTAATTATTTATAATTTAATTTAATTTAATTTAATTTAAAAACTTGCACAACCAAATGTTTTTGTTAGCAAAAAAAAAAAAGTTTAAATTTATAATGAAGATGCATTGGTGCAGCAAGAGATTTAGCCTTTAGTTTAGTTTTTTGTTTTGTTTTGTTTTGTTTTGCAAAACAGACCAGACCAATTATTACCACCGGCCAGTTGTAATCAAATTGTTTTTCTGTTTTCAAATATTTTCAGAAATATTGCATCAATATTGTAAGTGTTATTTGATTTTTTTTTCTATTTTTACTAATTTAAAAAAATCTAATAGTTATATAATATACAATAACAATAATGTAGGTAAATATGTAAATAATATATATTCATCATATATATTCAATAATATATATATATATATATATATATATATTCTGCTCATCAAGGCTGTATCTGTTTGATCAAAAATACAGAAAAAAAAATCTATTTTGTGAAATATTATTGCAATTTAAAATAAAAGTTTTCTATTTTAATATACTTTAACATAGAATTTATTTCTGTGACGGAGCACTAAATTTTCAGCATCATTACTCCAGTCTTCAGTGTCACATGATCCTTCAGAAATCGTTCTAATATGCTGATTTATAATCAATGTTGGAAACCGTTGTGCTGCTTAATATTTTTTTTGGGACTTGTGATATATTTTTTTAGGATTCTCTGATTAATAAAAAGTTGAAAAGAACAGCATTTATTTAAAAAAGAAATTTTGTGTTACAATATACAATGCTATTCAAAATTTTGGGGTCAATACATTTTTTCTTTCTTTTTTTTTTAAAGAATTTAATACTTTAATTCAGGAGGGATGTTAAATGAATAAAAAGTCATAGAACAAACTTATATTGTTAGAAAAATATTGTTCTATTTTGAACAAATGCTGCTCTTTTTAACTTTGTGTTCATCAAAGAATCAAAGAAAAAAGTATTATTAAAAAAGTTCCAAAAAACAATATGAAGCAGCACAACAGTTTCAACACTCATAATAAATCAGCATATTAGAATGATTTCTGAAGGATCATGTGACACTGAAGACTGGAGTAATGATGCTGAAAATTCAGCTCTGCATCACAGAAATCAATTCTATTTTAAAGTATATTAAAATAGCAAACCAATATTAGAAATTGCAATAAGATTTCACAATATTACTGTTTTTCATGTATTTTTGATCGAAAAAATACAGCCTTGATGAGCAGAAGAGACTTCCTTAAAAAACATTAAAAATCTTACTGATTTCAAACTTTTGAAATATATATATTTTTCTCCATTTATCGTTTTATTTATGACTATGCATGTTCTAACAGTGTCTAACAGTAGTGTCCTATTGGCAGGATTCTTTGGCTAAAAGTTGCCCATCCCCGTTTGGTTTCTTCTCCAAATCCCATCTCTCCCCATACTCATGTTAGCATCCACACCTGCCAAATGCCTCTCGTGGTCCAGATGCACCTCCTTCATCATGCAAAGATTTAGAAGACTTCATGTGGCATTAAACTGGACCTCTAATGGTTTAACGAGCAGGCTATTAATAAAACCCCGTTTACAAATGCACAAATGGCTCACGGAAGGGTCTGAACTCAACAGGGACAGTTATGTGGGACACTGGAGATCTCTTATAGAAATCCGTGCTGAAAGGTAGGCGCGGTGATGGATTGCATCGGTAGATATTCTGTGCGCCTGCACATCCCCGGCCCGTGTTTACCTATATAGAAAACAAACCCCCTTTAAGAGTGACCCCGTCAACACATGTGCCCGCAACGGCTCCTTTCAAAGCCGTTTAACAGTGACTGATGTCCCCAGTCAAATCCACACAGCGCACATGTACAGTTTTCTGATATGTGAAGCATTTGATTTAACACTTTGTCATCCCAAGTGACATTTACGCTCACGAAGCATGCCGATTTCTACACGGGAAATCAAACGTGCTACCTGAGCGCCAGTAAGAAGGAATAATTCAAAGGGTGAAATGAGAATTCCGGTGACAGTAATTTACTGCTGCTGCTATTCTCATCTCATATGATTAGTCCCAGAGTTTCTATAAACAAACTCTCCACGTCGACATGTATCAATTATTTCTTCTTCTCTCTGGGTTTTGGGTTGTTGTGCGTATGACCTAGTTGGAGCGGTTAGGCTTGATAATTTCGGCCCGTTTGTTGCCCGGGGATCCGGTGGCCTCCTGTGGGGCTCAGCAGACATGGAGTCATGGCCCAGAATCCTGGTCTTTAAGGCCAGAGAGAGAGAAATATGGCATCTGTCATTAGTGTTTCTAGCTAAGGACACAAAACAGCCGCTGAGACGCTCTGACAGACACAGAACAGCTGTGAATGTCATCACAACAGTGCTTGTGTCTGTACGTGTGTGTGTGTGTGTGTTTGAATCTGTCCTCAGTATTGGCTATGCTGGTACACTGGGGCCCTCTTGTCTTGTTAGAGGGCTGTTGAAGGGTGTTATGTCAAATAAAGGCTGTACACACAAGTGGCCACAGTGCTAGCAAGTTAAACTAGACCAGGAAGATGCAACCTGGTTGTGTAAAAGTGCTGTTTAAAGGTCTGATGGTTTGAATACATGTTCCATGGTATCTATAGTTTCTGCCATTGTTTCAGCAGTAAAACAGTGGTAACTTGGTATTCGTAACAGTTGACTCAACTACTGAGCAATTAAAAGTGATAGACTGTGTATAACGCTGTCTGGAGGAGATCTGTGAGAGGAAACTGTGGTCTCTTATGCTCACCAAGGCTGCATTTATTTGATTATAAAGACAGTAAAAACAGTAATATTGTGAAATATTATTGCAATTTAAAAGAACTGTTTTCTATTTGAATATATTTTAAAATGTAATTTATTCCTTGTGATGCAAAGCTGAATTTTCAGCATCATTACTTTGGTGTCACATGATCCTTCAGAAATCATTCTAATATGCTGATTTGCTGCTCAAGAAACATTTCTAATTATTAATAATGTTAAAAACAGTTGTGCTGCTTAATATTTTTGTGTTTTTATTTTAAATACATGCATTTATTTTAATATAATAAAAAAGCAAACATAATAATTAGTCTTTTTTAACTTGTCTTCTGGTAAAAATATCCAAAAATCCTTAAAACTATTTAAATTTAAGAGGAAAATTAAGTTTTCATAAATTATATCTTGAATACAAAAACAATATTGTCGTACTGCACTGACAGATTTATTTTCACTTTTTTTTTTATACTTAAAACAAATGGGGACAAAATACACTCACATTAAAGATGCATTCTTGAGAGTTTTAATATCTTATGCATTTTTTTATATTTATATATATAATATATTTATCTTGTTTCAAGGATTTTTATATCTTTTAAATGAAAACATGTCAAAAATGACTAATTAAAAACAGTATATTTGATGTAGTATTCACCCTTTTTACATTTAAGAGTCCTAGGCTAAAGATCTTCCAGAAGTTGGAAAACACTAAATGTTGTCATGTTACCCTTCCTCTTGGGAAATGTCTCAGGATAGAGTGCCAAGATTCAATTTTTTGCCTTTCTGTTTTTTTTGACACAGAGCCACAGGCATTTAGCAGTCCAAATCAGGCCGAATCCCCATGTGACGTTTGGCATCTCTTCTGTTAAAGAGCTGTAAAGAAAAACAAGCAGAAATTTACAGGGCAGCGACAACTGTGAAATCACGCGAGATGCGGTGAAACTGGTGGATCGGCAGCCGTCCTTGCTGTTCGAAATCCCTCGAACGTTTGTTTCCCATCCGTTCCTTGAGCTTGCATAAGACCCGAGTCCTGTCATCCTCCCTTCCCCGTCTCTAAATCACAGCTCCCACAATCCCGTTCTCTCCTCTAGCCTTTATTGAATGCCGTTCGTACTCTTTTTCCTCCCGTCCTCCCCTTAAAATTCCTAAGCCCTTGACTTCCAGCAGGCCCCTTTGGCTCCAGCTGTGTTTTGCTGATTTCTAATTGATGACTATGGGCCTCTTGTTTTGTCCTGTCATCGGCCGGGGCTCTTTCAGAAGAAGTCCTCTCAGCGCTAAAGTGTTTTTGCTCCGGGTCTCCCCGCCTCCCGTTCCCGGACCACAATGCCCCTGCCATTACCCCTTCGCCACGCATGTCAGCCCTCTGCTAGCTTTATTTAAGATCCGCTGCCCTCCTCTACGTCCCCGAACCAGCGGAGGACAAGTGTATAAAGAGCAGAGAGCCTATTCATCCCACCTCTCAAGAAGATGGACGAGAAAAAGACGCCGAGAAGAAAAGTAGGCTTTCGTAAGACAATCGCTCTCAGGCTGGCTGACATTTCTGACTTTTTTTAGATGTATAAACCGCTGCTAGTTCATCAGGGTTTTGTGTGTGCGCTCGTTCGGTGCCAGTCCGAACACAACAAAGTTCCTTCTGTTGGTCGGTGTCCTCCGCCGCTGGACGACTGCCTCGAACACATTAACAAACAGCTAAATACAGCTGGATAATGCTCTTCTATTGTCCCTGACAATAAAAAGTGTACAGTTCTTGCCAGGT
This sequence comes from Tor tambroides, assembly GCA_021397915.2. NCBI lineage: Eukaryota > Metazoa > Chordata > Actinopteri > Cypriniformes > Cyprinidae > Tor > Tor tambroides. The sequence continues at coordinate 58,107 of JAFVLL020029589.1, read as the reverse complement.
CTTCGCTCCGTTTGGCCCTAGAGCTGCCATTGCTTAACTGCAGTAAACAGGTGCTGTTGAGGACTGAATGATTAGCTCTGGATATTGAGGGCTGCTGTAGTGTTTTGGCTCTTGGAGATCTGAACACACTGTTTTTCTGTGATAAAGTCCAAGAGTGAGGCATTCAGGTGCTCAGTCGTTCGCCGTAAGGTCACTAAAATGCTCCCATAAATGGACAAGTTCATCACATTTTGCAGTTATTTAAAAATATATGAGTCTTGAAGGGAAGGTTCACTGATTTCTCAGACAATTGTGTTTTTGATATCAAGATTTTTCTTTTTATTGGCATTCGCCAAAGTAAGCATTGCTAATATTTATTGCTCAACAAACCCTGAGTATTAAACTTTGGCATGTAACGCTAAGCCTTTTGTGCTAGGGATATGAATAATATCTCAAATCATGTGGCTTGTTGGGGAGAGGTGTGCTGTTACTGTTTTGAGTGATCTGACTTATGATTTTTGCTTGGCAGACAATGAAACATGCAAAAAAAAATCTCACAGACTTGCGCTGATGGAGGAACTCGAGACCAGAGTATTGTAAACATTTTGGTTTCGGCTCTTTTGCCTTCAGCCAGTAAGCAACCACATAGTAATAGACTAGAAACCGCTTGGAACACCTTAGCAACCACATAACAACACCTTGGCAACCACCCAGAACACCCAGGCAGTGAGTTTTGCATGGAAAAGCACTACTCACATTAGATAAAAAAAAAAAAAAAAAAAATATATATATATATATATATATATATACAGTATATATATATATATATATATATATATATATATATATACAGTATATATATATATATATATATATATAGGGGTGTAAATTGAATTTTAAATTGAATTTAAATTTCAGTTGCTGAATTTAAATTGAATTTGATTCGAATTGAGGTAATTATGGGTTGTTTGAAATATTGCTTCTAGAAATGTGTATTTAGTTTATATATATCATCATATTTAATTAATGAGCTTTTGTGGACAAGGGTGGAAGAACACTTCATTTCCTAGAATCCATTACCTCAGTTGTATTTCTTGAATTGCAATTTAGTAAATTTGCAATTTAAATTCCAATTCAGATCCCTTGGGCTGTAACCAGTTCAATTCACATTCACACTCATGAATTGAAGCGACGTAATTATTCATTTGATATTGATTTGTTTATTTTAAAACTATTTATTCTAAAATATTTATTTATTTATTTACTATTATTAGCAGTAATTTTATTATTTATTTATTTATTTATTTATTTATTTATTTATTTATTCATTGAGGGGATATTCATAGCTCCAGTTGGGTCTATTTTTATTTATTTTTTATTCTGTGTGTGAATGCATTTTATGTGCCAATATGGGTACGCAAAGTGAATGAAGACCTAGTTTGTACGAATACAATAGAAATGCACCCAATAAATCACTTTAAAAAGAAAACATCTCATCTGGTAGGTCTTGGAAACTCCGACCACAGCTGAAAAAAGCGTGTCTTTGGAAGACCTTAATGACTATAATCATTCCCTCATTGGAGGATAGTCATAGTTCTATTAACATCGCATTCACTGACCGTGGATCTCGCACGCCACAAGCCAGCAGCATTCTCTTTATTACAGCAGCGGCTGACGCTTTCATTTATCTTCCTCAGGAGCGTGGCTCCTCTGTTTACATGCCCTGTGTTCTTTTAATCTATTCTGTGCTTTGTTTGTGTCGGTCCGGAGGAGGCAGCGAGTGAGATACGGAGGGAGCGGTCTGTTCTCCCGCGGTCCCCGCTGTTCCACTGTCCTGCGTCTGGAGCTCAGAACTGGAAGAGCTCATTATGGACTGATTCAAGGTCTGCCAACACAAACCCAGGGGGCCTGAAACAGCACCGTGTGCAGCGCGTACCCCGGCAATCTCTGTCGCGCACACACACACGGGGATCTAACACCTGCAGAAGCTCTGATGTGTACACATGCACACAAAAGGCAGGGCCAGAAAAATGGCCATAGTTAAGCGAGGCTCATCAGAGGCCCTTGCTGAGCGCCCAGTTTGCCGGCTCTACCTTCCCGCTGTAATGTTTTCCATATAAAAGCATGCAGGAGGAAGGGGGGCGATGTGTGGTTGTGCTCAGGGTCCCACAGCAACGCATGAGGTCTAATCCCCTCATTAAGGACAGTCGGTGCTCGGGCCCAGATGGTGTGCTGGCAGAGTGACAGCGAACATGAACGTATGCACGCGGACATACATGCGCACGCCTGTGCCATCCGTCACGGATGCAGGTTGCTGGTGTCTCCTGCATGTTGTCATGCTGGACATTTCTGGATAATAACATCCGTGTGCAGTGTGATGTACGACTATCCCATTTCGGGATGCTATCCCTCAAGCAGGTCCTGTCAAATAAAGAAATGTCGTTTTGAAAAATAGACGTGCCGCCCCCAAACCCTGAAATTCGCTGACAAGGTATTCGACACATTTAATTCCACTTTCACCATCCGTCTTTTGTTTCTTCCTGCCTATCATCCCTTAACACACCGAGACCTTTTACAAGACACTGATGGACAATATTAGTAGCTCGCTCTTCTAGCTTATAGGATTATAAAGACAGTAGAGTGCTCTTGTAAAAGTGATTCATTGACTACATAGGAAGAAATATGATCATGAAGTGGAGCATCCGAGCTTTTAACATTGCAGTTATCAACTTCCTTTTCGCTCTACAGCAAAGCGAAGGTCTCATCTGCAGTTCTGTTGCATTTGATGTTGTTCAGATTGTGCGCCTGTTTGGCAGTTGTAGCTTTGTGTACGTTGCGACAGCAAGGTTTTATCTTCAAGTTCTGCTGGTCAGTTTTTGGCCTCCACATCTAACCAGATTTTAAAAAATTATTATTGTTATTGGTAGTAGTAGTAGCAGTAGTAGTAAAATATATTTTCATTTTATTACTGTATTTATTATTTATTATTATAAAATATTTTACTTTTTATTTGTCTATTATTATTATTATTAAATGTATTTTTTTCTTCTCATTATTGTATTTATTATTTAAAAAAATTCCTTTTTATATTATTATTATTATTATTCCTAATAATAATAATAACAATAGTAGTAGTAGTAGTATTAGTGTTATTAGTATTATTGTTATTGTTGTTGTTAGATATTTTTATACTTAAATTTTACTTGTGCTTATATTTACTTATATCCTTTTTACTCTTATTATTTTGAAAAGTATGTTTAATAATAATAATAATAATAATTGTTGTTATTGTTTTTGTTGTTATTATGTTTTTAGTTATTATTGGAAATTGTCATAATATGATTATTTTTTATTTTCGTATATACATTATATAATAAAGAAATAATAAATAATATTATTTGTTACAAAAGTTGAACAAAAACATTATTAGTACCAGTTATAGAAAAAAAAGACTATAGTCATCACTCTTTTTCTTGTACAACACAGCAACTGTTTAGTCGCAAATTCGTTAATAGGCATAACGTAACGTCTCTTCCACATTTCCGTACTGTTTGATGTTGTTTATCTCCGTATCGTGTGCCTGTTTGGCAGTTGCAGCTTTGTGTACGTTGGGACCGGCAGATGGTTTTGGCTTTGAGTTTTGCAGCCCTGTTTTTGGCCTCCACATCTGACCAGACTGAGCGACTCGGGTCACTTTGTAGGAGTTTTTTGCGGACAGATGCGCTCTGGATTTGGATTTAATGGCAGGCAGATGCTAAGTGATTCTTTGCTGGGTTATTGGCTGGTGGGTGAGGCGCGTATGTCTGTTTAGAAGCATCCTGAGAATAATTAAGACTCGGAACATGTGCGATGCAGAGGTATTTCAAGGGAAAGGAACGTGGCGGATTTCGGGGCGTACGCTTGGGCGTTTGGTTTGCGGACACGGACTTGCCTTTGTAGCTTGATTGCGCCCTCTTTACATGCAAAACACGTTACGCTTCTTTCTTGAAAGTTCCCTGACATGTGGTGATTTCCACCCTCCCTCCCTTTGCTTTTCAGGTCCCGGCTTCGCTTAGCGCATCTCGTCGCGTGGCATTTTGATCCAAACACACGAGTGAATCAAGGCGAGAGAAACCAGGCGTCAAATTGAGTGAGCGAATTCGACTGCGGTCTGCCAGGCTGATCCAGTGTTATTAGTTGTCTGTCTCAGAGATGGGTAATGGGGGCTGACACTCTTTGAACGCGAACGGCATGCCGGGGACCCCCGGGAACCGAAGGGGAGCTCGGCGGATCTCATCAGGGCTAGAAAATGGTGTGGCGCTTTGTTAAAGATAGACTGAGAGTCTGTTTCGACTCCTCTATTAAATTGAAGGTTTCGGCTTGCCGGGCGAGCGAGAGAGAGGAGTCGATAACCTCTCCCTTCTGCCGTTTGATGGACAGTGCGAGAGCGAACGAGTGGGGGGCGAGAAAGAGGCACGCTCTGAATCCCAATTTCATTACACCGAGATAAAAAGAATATTAGATGAGAGATAGAAAAGATAAGATGGGGAGCAAAAGAGATGAAGGCTTTTTTCTCGACGGATCGAACGAGAGCGAGAACCGTACACAGGGCTGTAGTTCTCGTTTTAAGAGGTTGGTGTACCCAGTGCGTCGTGTCTCTCAAGGGCCTTGCTGAGTGAGTTATGGGTCCGTTCTGTGTGTGTTGGCAAATGGAGACGGGGGTCTGAATCCAAACAGAACACACAACCTTGATCAGAGCTAAACCGAGAACCTTCAGAGGCGTGAGCCAAAACATGTGGCAACACAGGCTGAGCCCGCAAACCGGTAAAAATATCCAGCCCGCAAACAAGCATTGTGTTCAGAGATAATAAGAAGTGTCTGCAGTCTGGAATAATAAGAGAGCGCAGGACAAATTGGTAGGAAAGCTCAGAATGTGGCAAGCATTCTTCTGGTTCCGTATAAAATCAGTATGTGGGACATAAACCCGGTTTAGACATTTGCATACATTGCGGGCTCGCCATATGGATTTAAACTCAACATGACGGCTTTCTTTGAATCCTATTTGAATAATAGAACTTTCTCAGTTTGTGTGGATGGATGTTTATCATCTAAATCAGTGCTGACTTGTGGAGTTCCTCAAGGTTCTATCCTTGCTCCCATTTTATTTTCTTTGTATATGCTCCCGTTGGGTTCTAGTTTTAATAAGCACAAAGTGTCGTTTCATTGCTATGCTGATGACACGCAAATTTATGTGCCTTTTAAGCAAAATGACAACCAGAATTTGAGTGCGTTAACTGCTTGTCTGTCTGATATTAAGGCTTGGATGTCTCTTAATTTTTGGAATCTCAATGAGAGTAAGACTGAGGCAATTGTGTTCGGTTCTTTAGCTATATCTGGCAATATACAGCAAGTGCTGGGTGATCTGGCTGCATATGTCAAGCCCTCTGTAAAAAATTTGGGTGTTGTGTTTGATTCTGCTTTGACTTTTGATAAGCAAGTAAATGCACTAGTTAAATCAAGTTTTTTTTCAGCTCAGACTCCTTGCTAAGGTGAAGGGTTTTTTAACTTTTGCTGAGTTTGAGAGAGCTATACATGCTTTTATCTCATCTCGACTAGACTACTGCAATTCAATGTATATTGGTATTAACCAATCATATATGAATCGTCTTCAAACAGTACAAAATGCAGCTGCCAGACTTTTGACTGGCACTCGCAAATATGAACATATTACCCCTGTCTTACTCTCTTTGCACTGGCTGCCAGTCCATTTTAAAATAGAGTTTAAAATTTTACTTTTTGTTTTTAAGGTTTTGAATGGACTGGCACCTTCGTATCTTTCTGCCCTTTTGAGCTTACACAGTCCAGCTAGATGCTTAAGGTCATCGAATCAGAAACTTTTATTGGTCCCTAGATCTAGGCTGAAGAAAAAAGGTGACCGGGCTTTTGCCATAGCCGGCCCTAAGCTGTGGAACAGCGTTCCAGTCTCTATTAGAACAGTTGCAACAGAATCACTTTTTAAAACAAGGCTTAAAGCCTACCCCTTTGAGAGGGCTTTTAGTGTATGAGCCAACAGGAGTTTATCATTTCAGATTATTATTTGTTCGTCTTGTTTTTACAATTTTATGTATTTTGATTCCTTTTAATCTATATTGTTCAGCACAATGGTCAATCGTTGTTTTATTGTGCTTTATAAATATAAATAAAATAAATAAAAAAAATTCTTTAGTTAGACATATACAGATCATTTTTATTTGACTAATGTTTACATTTTTTGTGCGTTGTACTTTTTTAAAATGGAAAAATAGGAATAATATTTATTTATTTATTTTACAATTTTAGTTTAGTTTGTCTTTATAACCTTTTGATCTGCAGGCTTGCTATATAGATTTAAATTCAACATGAATTCAAAAACGATCATCTTTGCATTCGTAGTTTTTTTTTTGTGACCAATATATTTACAGTTTTTCATTTAGGCTACTTAATTTTACTTAACCGTTCATCAGTTCCTTAATATCGGGAAATGCTTATTTTATTTTATTTTATTTTATTTTATTTTATTTTATTTTATTTATTATTAAATTACATTTATTATTAAATTTAACATTAATAATTATGAATTGATTTTGTTTCACATATTCATGGATCTTTAATATAAATAATATAATAAAATATTATTTATAATATGAATAATATAATAAAATATTATTTATATAATAATACTGTAGTAATAATAATAATAATAATATAAAAATGTTGTCATCAATTCATCATATTTTTCAATATCCCTTATATAATAATGCATTCTGTATTTAAATTTAACATTAATAATTCTGAATTGTTTTTGTTTGACATAGTCATGGTTCTTTAATATAAATAATATAATATATTATTTATGTAATAATACTGTAGTAATAATAATATAAAAATGTTGTCATCAATTCATCTTATTTTTCAATATCCCTTAATAAATAATAATAATAATAATAATATAAAAATTTTGTCATCAGTTCATCTTATTTTTCAAAATCCCTTATATAATAATAATAATAATAATAATAATAATGTTGTCATCAATTCATCTTATTTTTCAACATCCCTTATACAATAATAATAATAATAATAATAATAATAATAATAATTAAAAAAAAAAAAATAATAATAATATGTTGTCATCAGTTCATCTTATTTTTCAACATCCCTTTCCAACCATCTATTTTCATTCTGGCATATTACACCCACTTTTCGTGATCCAATTTAATTCCAGATGGATAAAATCAAGTCCTGTCGTAATTGTTTTCTCATTGAATATCCTGTTTCGCTCAGATATGTCAGGCTACTCAAGTAAAATGGCGTTTGCAAACAGCAGTGTTGACTTTAATTACGCCATTCACCTGTGTGACAGTTTTATTTTCATTTCAGAGTGTTTGGGTAGTTTCATTGTGTGAAGCACACATTTATTATGCCAACATTTTTTTGGCAGCCTGGCATAAAACCTTCCTGCTCAATACTCACACAAATGAGAACTCTTTCACTCTGCACATTTCCATTTGAAAATGAGGACACAACATTTGAACAGCACCGTTACCGCTCCCTCCCGCTCCTCACATCCCGAGACGGCGAGGTTTCGTTTGTTTGTGAGCAAATGCCAGTTACTGCAGAAAATCACATGAAACTCTAGACTCTAACTGCACGCCACATTATTTATATTCTTTCTGCCGAGATCCCCCTAATATTTCAGCTCCGTGACTTTATTTGTTTTGAATCTACAAACATTTTGATTCGAGGCGAAGTAGAAGCTGAAAGCATCTGGTTTCTCATATCTTTGGTAAATAATAATCATTTACAATTTATTGCCAGTCATTATTGTGACATTTGCAGTATATGAGACTACGGCATGCTTGCCACTGTTATTTATCCACTATGAATTGGATTTTATCAAGTAATGTCATCTTTATTTATGATGAATTGCTTTGGGATAATTAACGAACGCAGGCTTCAGAGTTTCCATGTAGCTGTCGTCTGTTATTTATGATTTCAGTAATCATAGTTTGTCACAAAATCAACAAGCATATTTATAATTTAGCACGTTCACCTTTGTGCTTTTCATCGCTCTTTCATCAGCTCTTTGCGGTCCTTTCTGAGTAAGTTGAATGAAGTAGGGAAAACTTCTGATGTGTTGAGATTAAGTCATTTTATTTGTCACGTGGCCTCATGGTTTCAGTCTGACCTCATGGTGTTTAGTCCATTCATTTTGAATATGCGTTCAAAATGTTTAGCTTCGCCAGCGTTTTTGCTGAATCTTTGCTGGTTGCATGCAAAAACTAACATGCTGCGCAACCGGTGTAGTCTGATTCACTCACAAATGACTCCTCTGAACTGGTTCTTTTACTGAATCGTTTATGGACTCGCATTCTGTAGGAACACTGACCTTGGCTCACCTTTCTGATATCCCTCCATCTCTTTCTTTTTCATCAGGTAAAAGCGAGGTCACGGTGCGAAGCAAACGAAACGCTCCTTGTTTGTGAACAAGCCCTGTTTACCTTGATTATAGTGACTTTAATCATTCAGTCTGACGAAATCCTGTGACTGCTCTCAGGTCAGCGGTTTAGGCCAGAACATTTGTTTTGAGTCTTTGGCTTAAAGAGGAATCGATAAGGTTCTTCAGACTAAAGGTTAAGCGTGCTAACAGCGGGCTGATGAATGGCGCTCTCTGCTAATAGCTGAGGAAACACCCTTTCAGCGCGTGTCAGGGCATGAGTGATTAGCCTACATCTAAGCTAGCGCAAAGATAAACCCGTTCGAACGGTCTCGCCCTCAACTTGACACTCTGACTGAATAAGAGGCTTTCGGATGGTGATATTGCGCCCTAGCCCCCCTTCTCCTCTTCTGTTCGCTCTCATTTGAGCCGTATCTCATTTCTTTAGCGTCTGGGTGCCTCTGTCAGAAGATGCTATCAGTGCGCTCGGACTCTCCGGGGAGTCCGTCTCTCTTAGAATGTGTTGATAATGAGCGGCTTTAAATTTCTCATAGGGTTTCAGAGCTGGTCCAAGATGCATGCACAGTCTTTTTCATCACATGTCCTTATAGCAAACAATTTTTTATTATTATTATTATTATTATTATTATTTTGTGAAGACTCTTTCTGTGAGTTTGAGATATGACTTGTAGGTATGTGTTTAAATGTGTAGGAAGTGCAGGTAAACAATGCCACTTTAATTTGTAATATTCATTTATTTACAAATGGGCAGCATGTACAGTACCAGGTGATGAGAGATTTTGCTCTGCATTTTTAGATTTTGCTTTACATTTTTCTCTATGCGAAAAAAGAGGCAATATGGAGTATAATGTAAATATATATATATATATATATATATATATATGCTTAATTGTTCAAACTGAACTGAAATTTAGATTTTTATTAGTAGATTTTACTTTTTTATAAGTATATATTTGCAGCTTTTTTCAATCAAAATATATAGTTGGAAGTGTCCATTTTATAATGTATTTTTTTAATAAATATGTATTTGAATAATGCTACTACTACTACTACTACTACTACTAATTATTATTATTATTATTATTTATTGTATTTTTAATTTAATTTAATTTAATATTTTTTTAACAATTTATTGAATTGTTTTAGTAAAACATTTAATATAGTTTTACTAATATATAATGTAATTATTTTATTGAATTTAATTAATATAGTTATATATATATATATATATACACACACACACACACACATTTTTATTATTTATTTAATATATTAATGTTTTTTTATTTATTTAATATATTAACTGTTTTTTTATTTATTTCATATACCCAAATATAAAATTTAATAATTTAATATTTTCAATAAAAAATGTAAAAAATGTAAGATTGTTATTTTTCTTGAATTTCTAGATAAATTTTGTAACAAGGTTTTTTTTTTATTATTATTGTTGTTATTGTTATACTTTCCACTTGTTTTATAATTTATAAAAAACAAACTGAAAGCCTTGCTTTCAGATAAACCAAAGCAGTCTGAGGAGATTTGCTGTAGGTTTGTGTAAGGAATTTGCTGTTACTTTAACCCTGACTTCTACAAGTCAGTTTCTCTGTGCGTTTCCTCCATCTGCCAAAGGTCTGAGCTCAAACAATGACACTGCTGTGAATCGATGTGTCTTCAGGGTGCTGAAGAGAGCGTGAGGAGGTGAAGAGGAGGCACTGGCCCAACTCAGTGCTCTCTGATTTTCTGCTGGGTTATTGATTTCCAGGCTGCTCTCGTTCTCTTAATCTCCCCCTCTCTCTTCTCTTGGCCGCTCGCTCATTCCTGGACTCCTAGTCAGATTCAGATGAGTCCCGTCCCAGCGGAGCGGCTCTGAGCATCGACGAGGCTTATTTTCCTCCCTCGTCTCCTCATTCCTCAGCTATGCTCTGTATTCAAAACGCTGAGATTTCTCCTGGGGCCTTCGAACAAGGAATATACTGTTACAGGCGAGGAGAAGGGAGAAAAAGAGCGAGCCGGTGTTACTAGATACCAGTGAAATCAAATCTATTTGACTTGCCCCTGAGCAACATTCATTTTCCAAAACCGCTGGACTGACTATGTGGAATGTAGCGGCTCTGAAATGTAACATTCTGTCTTCCTGATTAGACATTAGAGACAAAAGCAGCAGCTCTGAGATAAGAGCTTCTGTTTGCTCCTCCAGCATCTCTGAAGAGTTCATCAGTAAGCTCACTCTCCTCCGTATGAGCAAACCATATAGAGACATCATCCCACAGGAGCATTCTGTTTCTACAGAGCTAATGGAGAGCTCATTTGTGAAATGAGATCACCTGTGGTTTTTTGTTGTTGTTGTTTACTTATTTTATTCATTTTCTGTTTTTTATTTTAATCTTAGTTAACATTACTGTAGGTTTTTTTTTTTTTTGGTTACACTTTATTTTAAGGTGTCATTGTTACAGTGTAATTATACAGTTAAGTGCTGAGTAATATTAATTAACTACATGTGCTTACTATATGGTTAGGGTTATGATTATGGTTTGGCTTAGGGTTACTTGCATGTATTATGCTTATTTTATTGTTATTTTATGCAACTGTAATAAGGACGCCTTAAAATAAAGTGTTGCTTTTTATCTCATTTTTTAATTAGGTATTTCTTTTCTATTTAGTTATTTAGTTTTTTTTTATTATAGACTTTTTATTTCAGTTTTAGTTATTAGCTATTTTTCCCCCTCCAAGTTAATGTCTGTTTATTTTATAGCAGATTTTAATTGAGTTTAGTTGTTAATTAAGTTATTGCAATTAACTAAAACTGAAACTAAAACTAAAACCATAAAAAAAATCATTACTTGAAATAAAATAAACAATAACTGAAATAAAATAAAATAAAATAAAAAGGTTTTATTTCAATTAGTTATTTCACAATTTAATTTAGTTAAACATTATGCACTAAAATAACTCAAATTAAAAGTAAAATAAAAATGATTAAATACCACACGCACACACACACACACACACACACATGTATATATACTACTAAAAGACAAAAACACATCATTACTAACTTTTATTTAAAATTAAAATGAAAACAAAATGTAAAAAAAAACTAATTCAAAATATTATTAAAAAAAAAAGATAAAATGATACTCGATACTAAAATAACACTGATTTCAAGTGATGACATTTTCTTTATGGTGTTAGATATAGTTAGTAAAATAACCCTGCGTGACAGTTTTGAACTGCAGATGCATGTGAGATTGCTCATGTCTTAAAGGGATACAGAAACCCGTATGAATTTCTTCTGTGAAACACAATAGAGTAGGTATTTTGAAAAGAAAGAAAGTGAGGGTGAGTAAATGATGACATATTTTTCATTTTTGTGTAGACTGTGCCTTTAAAATGTAAGAAAAAGTCTTTATTTGTTCGTCCTTTAATCTCATGCATATATTAATGCAATTTCCCTTTTGTGATTTCTGTTTCCTTTGGGATTGTGCTTGTGAAATAATAGTGAAATTGTGTCTTCATGATGTAATCTTGTGTAGTTTGTTTCAGTCAGGAGCAAACATGACTGAAAACTCTCAGTGCTCCCTCATAAATCTCCTGATCACAGATGTCGTAAGTTAACATCCCCCTCAGCACTTCAAAGAGTCCTTAAGTGTGTGCGTGTGTGTGTGTGAACAAACAGACAATAAAGGACAGTAAAAACAAGGGCCGTCTCAGATAAACAAAAAAGAGAGAGTAGACAGAGGATCATGAATGTGCTTTTGTTTACTCAGGTATTGTGGCAGATGAAAAGCTTTTCAATAGTGTTGGTTTGTGAATGTGTTTGTCCTCATGTTTGTTCAGGTCAGGTTTAGCCAACATTGTGGTGACCAAATGTTTCCCACAAGAGCAGTAAAACCTGAAATCACCTACAATGTAGAGAAGACCAACAGTTCCCATGAGGAAAACAGCTTAATAAACATACTAAATACATTTCTTAATGAAATATAAAACTGCACAATGGTTGCATGATGTTAATGTAAATAAATGAATATATATATATATATATATATATACATACACACACGTATATACGTATGTATATGTGTTTGTATATGTGTGTGTGTATATATATATATATATATATATATATATATATACACATATATATATACACACACACACACACACACACACGTATATACGTATATATATATATATATATATATATATATATTAGTGGTGTCAAAATTAGCGCGTTAACGCATGCGATTAATTTTTTCAGATTAACGCGTTAAAAATATTTAACGCAATTAACGCAGGGGCGGGGCTAGGGTTGGCCACCCCATTCGCAACTGCTGCCTCTCTCTTTTTTCTTGAAAAGGATTGCGTTTTGCAGAACGTCTTTATGACCACATCAGACAGGAGACGTTTCAGACGCGCTCTAACGTCGCCTCCGCACCAGGCGCGAGTCAAACGAGCGCGGAAAAGATACTGTGCTCGTAGCGCGCACTCTTCAAATACACGCACAAAGGTGACGGCGCGCGCTGTAGCCTGTATCATTTCATATCAAACAGCGAAAGAAACTACATGCATGCAATGTCCTAGCTATGCCGTCAGTTAAGGCATGAAGTTACCAAAAAGGCGATTAAAGCTGCCTTAAAACTGTGTGCATGCATGCAATATGTTATATATGCGTCACATTTAAGAACATGTCTCTGAAATGGTTTTAAAAACTGTCCAGAGGCACCCCAGCACTCTCTCCCTCATCTAAAACACCCGATTCAACTCGTCCGCTCATTAGTAGAGACTTTAAGACCTGAAGTGGGTCAGAAAAGGTACAGAAATTTTTGAGAAAATAAGATGCATGTTAGATCTGCGTCACGTTCAGCAGCAGCAGCTTTTAAAGCAATAGCAGGCAAATAAGCTAATAACCAGCTGCTGTGACGTCTATTAATCCAAGAACAAAAGAAAAATAAAGGAAATCAATAACTTTTGTAGCTTTAAGGGGGTTCACTTATATTTAATTTAGAATTTAGTGTTTGGTAGCTATTCATTTTCTGTATATTTCTGCTGAAGGCCATACGTAGTTAAATATGTCATTTATTATAACGGGTTCATGTAAAGATTGTTTTAAGTTCACTTAAATTAGAAGTTAAGTCTAATTAATGTTAAAATTGATAGCTCTCAATTATACTGTAATGCTGAATGGCTACAGTCAATGGTTAAATATTCAGGGGGAAAAAAACAACAATTTTTTGATATCAGTGATGCTGGCCTTCAATCATAAAAAAAGATACCATTAAATAAATATTAAAAATTATGCTGTCGTTATGTTGTTTACATAGTACATTTGAAGATTGAATTTAAAATAATTGCAATATAAAATTACATTTAAAAACTTTAATGTTAGGTGGTATTAATCCTGATTAATTTTAGAAAAATGTGCAATTAATTAGTTGTTTTTTTTAATCGATTGACAGCACTAATATATATATATATATATGTATGTATGTGTATATATGTATGTGTGTGTGTATATATATATATATATATATATATATATATACACACACACACACGTATATACATATGTATGTATATGTGTATGTGTATATATATACATATGTGCATGTTGTTGCTCTTTTGTTGATTTTGATTGCTTCTATTGTCCTCTTTTGTAAGTCGCTTTGGATAAAAGCGTCTGCTAAATAACTAAATGTAAATGTGTGTGTGTGTGTGTGTGTATATATATATATATATATATATATATATATTAGTGCTGTCAATCGATTGAAAAGAATTAACTAATTAATCGCACATTTTTCTAAAATTCCACCTAACATTAAAGTTTTTAAAAATACTTTTATATTGCAATAATTTCACGTTCAATCTTCAAATGTACAATGTACAAAAAACATAAAGACAGTATATTTTTTATATTTCTTTAATGGTATCTTTTTTATGACTGCCAGCATCACTGATATCAATACTACTGATGTCTCTATAAAATAGTTTTTTCCCTTTAATATTTAACCATCGACTGTAGCCATTCAGCTTTACAGTATAATTGAGAGCTATCAATTTTAACATTTATTAGACTTAACTTCTAATTTAAGTGAACTTAAAAAATCTTCACATGAACCCATTATAATAAATTACATATTTAGCTACTTATGTCCTTCAGCAGAAATATACAGAAAATGAATAGTTAACAAACACTAAATTCTAAATTAAACACAGATGAACCCCTTAAAGCTATAAAAGTTATTGACTTCCTCTTTTTTCTTTTGTTCTTGGATTAACAGACATCACAGCAGCTGGTTATTAGCTTATTTGCCTGCTATTGCTTTAAGAGCTGCTGCTGCTGAACGTGACGCGGATCTGACATGCGTCTTATTTTCTCACAACTCTCTTTACCTTTTCTGACCCACTTCAGGTCTTAAAGTCTCTACTAATGAGCGGACGAGTTGAATCAGGTGTTTTAGATGAGGGAGACAGTGCTGGGGTGCCTCAGGACAGTTTTTAAAACCATTTCAGAGGCATGTTCTTAAATGTGACGCATATATAACATATTGCATGCATGCACGCAGTTTTAAGGCAGCTTTAATCTCCTTTTTGGTAACTTCATGCCTTAACTGACGGCATAACTAGGACATTGCATGCACGTAGTTTCTTTCGCTGTTTGATATGAAATGATACAGGCTACAGCGCGCGCCGTCACCTTTGTGCGAGTATTTGAAGAGCTGCGCTACGAAAACACAGCTCATCTGTTCCGTGCTCGTTTGACTCGCGCCTGGTGCGGAGGCGAAGTTAGAGCGCGTCTGAAACGTCTCCCGTTTGATGTGGTCATAAAGACGTTCTGCATCTAAATAAACGCAATCCTTTTCAAGAAAAAGAGACAGAGGCAGCAGTTGCGAATGGGGTGGCCAACCCTAGCCCCGCCCCTGCGTTAATTGCGTTAAATATTTTTAACGCGTTAATCAGAAAAAATTAATCGCATGCGTTAACGTGCTAATTTTGACACCACTAATATATATATATATATATATATATATATACATACACACACACACACACACACACATATATATATATATATATATATATATATATACACACACACACACGTATATACGCATATATGTATGTATATATATATATGTGTGTGTGTGTGTGTGTGTGTGTGTATATATATATATATATATATATATATATATATATAAATATAAATAAATATATATATATATATATATATATATATATATATATATATATATAGAGTGTGAAAAGAAAGTTACATTCCAGTAAAGGGATCATCCTGTCATGTGCTGCTCACCTGTCTCACACCCACACACACACACACACTCGTGCTTGGTGGTGTTAAGAAAGACAGGGGTCTTTCTTAATTAGACTGTGCCAGAGCAATTAAAGTCTCTGTGCTTGACTAGTCCGGTCTGACACATGCTCTCATTTCAGCTCACAAAGACAAGAGAGAACAACTCTCAGCACACAAATTCTCTCTGTTTCTCCAGAAATAATGAACCTACTCTATCTTCTATCACTTTAACTATCAGTCCTGCTAAAGTCCTTTCATGTGCACACTGTGTGCGTGTGTGTGTGTATGTGTGTGTGTGTTCAGAGGAGAGACTCTCAGTCCTGTAATCTTTCTCTCTCTGTAATCAGCAGTTTTCTAGGCGCTGCCTCCTTCTCCTCATGCTTTTTTTTGGATCTAATGGCACATCTTCTTTCTTTTAACCACTGTTACAAAGATTTTGATGATTGAATGAAAAAAAATGAAAAGGATGAGCTGAACTTATACCTCGTACTTTGAACTTTTCTGTATAGAGAACAAGCGACACCTTGTTTCACTGTCTACAAAAGTCCAGAACAGTGTGTTCAGTGTCTGTACTTGATTTAATATATATATATATATATATATATATATATATATATTTTAGCCTACACACTAAAGTACCATGGATATGCAAGTTTGTCAGTGGTATGGACATTTTTTTTTCCTAATAATAATCTTATAATGGACCTTATTCAGTGTAAACAACATGTTTAATTTGTTTGATGTACAGACTTGTAATCATTTATAGTGTCTGATTTGCCATTTATTGTAGAAACATATTTTCAGGCACTCCTTGATCTTCTGTTTTTCACTAATTTTTATATCATTAATATACACAGGTCATTCAAAATAACCCTAAAACTAATAATAGAAACACGCTCGTTCGATCTGTGGAGCACATGGGATCTGAGAAGCTTTACACAAAGAGCACATGGGGGAGGAAACTTATAAAATGCAATATGGAGACTAATTAGAAGCTCTCCGTGAGGACAAGCCCATTTATCTAACTGCCGAGAGGGACTTCTGTGTCCGTGGGGGAAACGGGAAGTCACACGGGAGGAGAAAAGGCCAGAACACCCTTGGTATTTGCGTATGTGTGAAGTAGGGAGCTCCGTTTACATCCAACTGGAATAAAACCAATACATCTTCAGTTTTTATGTGCAGAGTCCGCCCTACGCAGACTCCCATGATTAAAGAAAAACAAAGAGAGATTCCCCTGTTATCCACAATTCCTCCAGCCATCTGACAGGAACAATTAATGTTTGACCTGAATTCCCTTTTGACGGTGAGAGAAAAAAAATATATGCAGGATTCTAAGATGGGATCACAGGTCCCTCTTATTAGCTCTGATGGGCCCCGACACGGAATTCTGCCCCTGGAATATGGAATGAGGGGACGGCGGCTGTCTGCGTCAACCTGGAATTCTGGGAGTGAATATTCTAGTCTTTGATTCTATTAGTCTCGTTTTCTCATCTACTTTCTTTTCTTCTCTTCCTGTCTGAACCTGAAATTCTGAAAGGATCAGGATTCTGTTCTAGTTAACTTTTTTTTTTCTCTCTTCGCAAAAGGGAAAAAAAGAATTTGATTCTCAATATCTTATTTTCTCTTCTTCTACTCTGTCAACCCAGAATTCTAACGGGCTAATGGGAATGACAATATTCAATATTGTTGAAATATTGAATGCAGTGTTGTTGTTTAACTCTATTTTAGCTATTGTTTAATACTAAAACTATTACTTTTTTAGTAATTGAAATAAAGCTGAAATAAAATCTAAATGCTACATTAGAAATTTGAAAATGTTAACTTGGCAACAAACTGAAATAAGTTGAGGTACTAATACTACATACTACAAAATAAAAATAACTGAAAGTTATATAATAATAATAATAATAATAATAATAAATAGTAGTAGTAGTAGTAGTACAAAATCACATAAAAGTTTAGTAATTTTATGTGCTTTTTATTAAGGGAATTCAAAATATGAACAATATATATATATGAGTTTATTTACAAAAACAGAACTTTTTTTTTTTAATTTTCAAGAATCATGTTTTTTATTATGTTATCATGTTTTTATTGTGTTAGATGTATTTTTAGTTATTTTTTAACCTAATCAAAATAACCCAGCTGCAGTTTGATTGAGATTAATTGGAATGCACAATGAACAAAACATGATTTTTGAAAATTGTTAAAAATGGAGTTATCTGTTTTTGCAAATGAACTCTTCATATATAAAAGTGATTTACAAATATGAACAAATAATATAAAAGCATATAAATAATACTAAAATAACAATGTGTCAGAGTGGTGATAGAATTGTGTATGTCCACGTGTGAGTATGTGTGTGTGTGTGTGTATGTCATATGTGAGTTCTTAGATATGGCTGAGCGGTAATGACCTGCCAGGACACACACACACACACACACACACACTAGTCAATCCATCCACATGACATTCCTAGTTACATTCAGAGAAAAGTTGCCCAAGCATCCTGGCTTAATTATCTGAGTCTGTGTGTCTGTGTCTCTGTGTCTCTGTGTGTGTGTGTGTGTGTGTGTGTCTGTGTCATGCAGGAGCAGGTCGGACCGAGATGTTTTTGGTGTCTTAGGGTAAATTGCTCCACTGATTGACGGCTCTCTCCCCCACCCAGGGGTCATTCCAGGTCCCCATCCACTTAGCAGCAGAGTCTGCCACCCCGTTTCCCTACAAACACAACGGCATGGAAGCCTTCGCCCCTCGGAATTCAGATCACACTTGCTGTTATTGATGTGAGGGGTCTGTGTGCGCACATGTGTGTGTTTTCAGGTCAGGGGTGACAGCTGTAGGGCCACTGTGCTTCAGGTGTCACACTGGACCCTGGAGGTCACGATGTCATGCTCGAAATGGTGGCCAGAGTTATTGGACACACAAGGGTCGAGGGTCATGATGAGGTAGAGGGATATATGTGGAGTTCAGCATCAACTTTGAGCGAACTACTGATGTGTGTCTGCATACAAGCTAGACACAAATTATTAGCGTTTCTTTCAGCCAGTAGACTGATCAGGAGCGTGCACGAGTTCATCCAGCTCATTTACAGTCGCCTGAGGATTTGTCTTAGCGTTTGACTCTTTCTTTACAGTGAACGAACTCTTACTAAAAACACAGGTGTCATTAATAATTCTCTTTTCCATCCCCTCATCCCTTGATCTTCTCTTTGCTGATTTTCATTTCCTTTTTGGAGGTTGGTTTTTTACAGACAGGTCTGTCAGAGTGAGCTTTGAACAAGAGCTTGGACAGAAAACAGACGTGTGTTGGATCACAGGAGTATATTTTTTTTCTGTTTTAAAGAGGAATTACAGTCGAATTCTCATTTGTGATGATCTAATAAAAAAACAGAATTCTGAGTTGGGAAAAAGTATCTATCTGTCTGGGTGTCTGTCTGTCTGTTGCTTTGTCTTTCTGTCTGTTGCTTTATCAGATAGAGTGACAGACAGATAGTGACAGAGGTAGAAAGACAGACAGATGGAAAGCGACAGAGAGATAAACAGTCGAAAGATAGAGCATCAGACAGACTGATGCTTTGTCTGTTGTCTGTCTGTCTGTCTTAATGCTTTATCTGTCTGTTGTCTGTCGCTCTATCTCTCTGTCTGATGCTCTGTCTGTTGTCTGTCTTTCCATCTCTCTGTCTGTCGCTCTGTCTGTCATCTGTCTATCTCTCTGTCACTCTGTCTGTCTAACTCTTTATCTGTCTGTTTTTCTCTCTCTCTGTTGCTCTCTGTTTGTCACTCTATCTTCAGTCTGATGCTCTATCATCTCTCTCTCTGTGTATGTTTGTCTGATGCTTTAATCTGTCTGTCTTTCTATCTCTCTGTTTCTCTATCTCTCTCTGATGCTCTATCTGTCTGTCTGTTGCTCTGTCTGATGCTCCATCTGTGTCGTCACTTTGTCCATCTGTTTGTCTGCTCTGTCTGTCTGTCTGTCTGTCTGCCTGCCTGCCTGCCTGTCTCTCTGTCTGTATATCTGTCTCTCTGTCTGTATATCTGTCTCTCTGTCTGTATATCTGTCTGTCTGTCTGTCTGTCTATGTCTGATGCGTTGTCTGTCTGTAACTCTATTTGTCTGTCTGATGCTCTATCTGTCCTTTTCTCTGTCTTTTCAGTATGTGCACTACTAAATTTTTAGTGTGTATTGAAATCCAACACATTCTCATGCTGTTTATTTTAGTATTAGATTTGTGTTAAGTGGTTTATTGTGAGGAGTTCAGCACAGCGAGGTCTTTCCGTCCAGAATCAGGAATGTGGTAATGGATTTTAACAGTGTTCCTCTGTTAGCGCTGACTTCACCATGACAGATTTGAGCTATGAGCTTCAAACATTGGACTAGGGGCCGGAGACGTGAATGTGTGTGTGTGTGTGTGTGCCCATTAACCTGCTGTGTGATGGATGGGACAGGCCTGGGTGAAGGTGGGGGCACGATGTGTGTTTGCTGTGTGTTTGGGTGGGGATTTGAGCGGAGACAGAGACCTGCTGCTCTCAAACCTGCTGCTAATAAGGTCCACGCTGCAGGGCTTATACCCTCACTCTGCAGGCGGTCTCTCTCGCTCACTCGTTTCACTCTTTTTAATTAATACAATTCCATATTCCTTGCTGTATATTTCAGTTTGGCTTTTTCGATGCTAAGTTGTGAGGTATGAACAGCTCAATCCATCACATAGGTGCAGACCATCGCTGTCTCCATCAGAGGAAACAGTTATGGGTGACTTATAGCTTTCCTGTGGTGAAAACGCACCATGCAGAGACGAAGCCAAAAAGCAGATCTATACCTCATGAGGGAGAAATAATACTGCAAAAAGGTGGATGGCGTAACCTTTTAACCTCTCACACTGTATCGCTTAGGTGTCAAAATCACTTCAAGTTGATAAATTGTCATAAGACCGGGTCTGTACTCTCACCAGAACTAGCAGCCACAGTCAAATAATAGGAAATCTGGTGTGTGACGCCTTTTTATTATTATGATTTACTAGAGGATTCTTTCATAATGGACATGTAGATTCAGAGTTGAGCAACAATAATTTCTTGGAACAGTTCAGAGCAGTTAGAATCTTCGGTAACACTTTAGAATAGGGAACACTTATTCACTATTAACTACGACTTTTCCCTCAATAAACTCCTCTTTTGCTATTTATTAATAGTTAGCAAGGTAGTTATTAAGTTTAGGTATTGGGTAGGATTAGGGATGTAGAATAAGGTCATGTAGAATAAGGCATTAATATGTGCTTAATTACTACTAATAAATGGCTAATATTCCAGTAATATGCATGCTAATAAGCAACTAGTTAAGAGACCCTAAAATAAAGTGTTACCGAATCTTCATTGTGCTGGTGTTGTTTTATTGTTACTTGATTTCGGTAATGCTAGTTTGCTCATGATTTAGCTTGTAGACCAGACATATTTTACACCACCAAAAGGTAATTAGTGTAGATAACTTTTGTAATAATAATTTTTATATATTTTTGTAATGGTGACTTTCATATTTATTTATGCATTTAAGGTTGTTTTATGCTGGTTAGTGCTAGTTTTTTATAATGAACATTTTTTTTAAAAGTACTTGTAAGGTCTTGAAACTTTACAAGTATTAAAATATCCAAAAATATATTAAGGCCCGGTTTCTTAGACAGGGCTTAGCCTAAACCAGGATTAGGCCATAGTTCAATTAGGACATTTAAGTAATTTTTATAAACGTGCCTTAGAAAAAAAACATTACTGGAGTGCATCTTAAGACAAAACAAAAGCACTGATTTTATTTAAGATCAGTCAGTGCAAGTTTCTTTCATTTGAAACAGCTCAGACTTACATTTTAGTCTAGGACTAGGCTTAAGCCTTGTCTGTGAAACCGGGGGTAAATATATTTTAGATTTAAATATATTTGCTAGCTAGTTTGGTTTTCTTGCTGGTAAATCTAAGTTAAAAACCAGCACCTAGACTGGTGTTAAAACTTCTCAAGTAGTCTCCTTTGTTAGGTATCAAGGCACGTCTAGACCACAGTCAATAAGATGCTGAATAATCTTCTAAGACGTTTTGCTAAAGTCTATATTGAGTCTGTAAAGCAGTAGGATGACAAACACACCCACCAGAGATTTCCAGCAGCCTCCTGCAACGTCGGATTTGGATAAACCTTAAAAACCATTCGTAAGAAAGAACGAACTCCACAGTAATGGAAATGGGACAAGACTTGGAGATGCAACTTGGCAAAATATGTGCGCATCAAAGTGTTCCCTGCTCTGTTCTCTTCTGCCTTTGTCGTTCATCTGTTCCAGCGAGTGCCGCCGTGCATCTTTGCAGCAGATATGGATGATAATTAGACGTGCTAACTTTAGGGGAAGTCATGACGGATGTTTTGCTTTTAATAATTTTCTTTGTCGAAACAAGAGTGGTTGTTTCACACAGAAACAAATGCCATCGATGCCTGACAGCGCAATGGAGGATTCATAATCTTATTTCCTTTGAAACTCTCGCAGTGAAATGACTGAGCTGTGCTGTCAACACCTGTGCGCTAGAATGATGATTATGCCTCTTAATTTCCTTGTTGTTTGATAGTTTGTTGATCAGTGTCACGTCAGCGTGTTTTTTTCTCCGTCGCGGCAGGCAGTTCCGGGGTTCCTGGAGGGATGCGGTTTACGAGAACAGCAGGGAGCCAGACCGTATTTTTAAAAGACGAAAGGCCTCGTGAGTGACAGATGGAACATTCTGATCATGTTTTCGTCCACGTAATGGTTTTTGCGTTGTTCAGAAAGGCCTGGAACAGTTGCGTTACCCATCTAGAGCTTTCAAACATGCCCACTTATTTCTATTCGTCTTTCTTAGTCCCTTTATTTTTGAATCAATAACCGAGTGCTCCCCGCTTGCCCCCAAAGCTCTGCAACTTAATTGAAGGAAACAGAAATGGCTAGAGAGCGATTTATTTTTTTTAAAATTCATTGCACGTCATATATTTCTTTTCTCAGATGCATGAATGACAATATTGACAGATGTATCTGTTAGATACACAGGAGTGACCACATTAACAGGGTTATTATTGTTAACTAAAACTGAAAGTAAAATTAAAACCATTAAAACATTTTTTTATTACTTGAAGTAAATAAACGTGAACTGAAATAATTAAATTTAAAAAAATTATTAAATTCCTTGACATTAATAATAAATCAGGATTACATTTCATTTAAATTCAAATAATACATTTCATTTCTAATAATTATTTAATTCTACATTTAATTTCCTAAATCTGAAATGAAAAATTAACAAAAACTCCATGGACACATAAATATAAATATAAATATAAACACACACAAAGCCCTACTAAAACTTTAACTAAAATGAAAATAAAATAAAATAAAAACTGATTGAAAATAGTCAATAAAACATATAATAATATCTCAATGATATTAAATTACACTGCCACATAGTTAGCATTTTGTTCATATTTTAGACATAAAATGACTTAAATTTTAGACCGTTTACATACTGAGTTTACAAAATGTTTGTCTTCGTTTTGGATCATTTAATAATCATTCTGTTAAAAGTTAGCTTATTGTGGAACCTTATATTGTGAAACATTTCATGTAGCCTTTGAAACGACATTTTCAAGATTAAAAGTTTAATCTTGTGTCAGTGTTGTAGGGAAGGATAGGCATGTCTGAGATTTATCTGAGATGGTTTTCTTTGTTAATGTTACTTTAGAGAGCATAATTTACAGGTTTAACAGAATCGAGTATCTGAAAGTTGTTAGGCTACCAAAATGTTTACAACAGCTATTTATAGCTTAACCTTTGGAGCCTTTTAAGATGATAGTACATTATCTGACAGTCTTAAAGAGTGGTTAGTGGGTTTAGCCAGGCTTTCTGAGGTGATTCATGCATCGCTTGCCAATATATAACAATAAGACCCTTCTTGGCAGCTCTTAGTAAACAGTGTATGCAATATCTCATGCTGGTAATGAAACATTGATTAGACAAAGATCACCGCATTGATTCTGACTCCCAGAGAATCACCACAGCAGGAGCACACGGATCTACGGCAGATGCCTTCAGCCAGACTGACAGATCAAATGCCTTTTGCTCTCATTTCAGTCCAAAAATGTCTCATTTTGGCTGCATTTTTGTTGCTTTTACAGCTTGTATACAGTAGATGTGGAATCTTTCTGTCTTTCTGCTTAAGGTGCTCTGGCCCAAAACCTAGTGTGCTGCCTACTGAGGGAGCATTTCGAGGCATCATATGCAAACTACTAATATGAACTGTTTCAAAAGTTTTTTTTTTTGCCAAATTCTAAGGCAGCATCACATGTATACTATATAAAAAAAGGCAATCCCAGAATGCATTGTAATATCAGTGACAATAAATAAATAAATAAATAAATTCAATATGGTGATTTATTTTTTTAAATTATAAATATATTTGCATTTATGCATTAGGCAAATGGGCAAATGCTTTGATTCAAAGTGACTTAAATTGTAAGCCTCTTCTGTTTGAACTCCAAGAAATATACACTTTAAAAATATCATCAATTAGTCATGGCAACATTTTTGTCATTACTTTAACTTATCAGATTAATTTAACCAGTATCAGTTTCACTTTTTAAGTTATACATGATTAAACTATTATTTTTTTTTATTAATTTTAGTATAATTTGAAATGTCTTGTATAGTAAACTTCAGTTTTTTAAGATGAAGTTGGTGGAATTTTATTTTATTTTTTATTTTTATTTATTTTTCTATAGTCTACTTATAATTCAAAAACATAATAAACAAACAAATAAATACATCTTTAAAAAACTGTAAAAAAAAAAAAAGGGGGGGGGGGGGGTTAAATATGGACTATTTTGAAGGGGTAAAATGTTTGTTTATTAGAGTATTACATTGAGACGCCTATCAATAGTCGAGTCTCCTGTTTCTTATTTGACACAGAGTTTTTGCCTATGTAGTGTGTTCCAAGTGACTGCCTATGTAAGGACGAATCATTAACTTTGGCACAGAGCTTCTATCTTTCCCTTTTCCACATCTTCTCTAAACAGACGTGATAGAAATACAGTATGGCTTGAATTATGGCAGGGCGTATTTTCAGAAACGTTTCATTTCATGACAAACAGCCCTTGGAAGTGTTCATTTTACAGTGCAGACAGAATCGTTTCTCAGGACTGCGCTGGATTGATTTATAGTTCCATACCTTACAATCACTGTCTGATGGTTGTTCCTGATACGTACGGATGTCCCAGATTGTTTCATCTATCAGCAAATTATATAAAAACACACATTTCCAGAGTGCTGCCTCATGCAGAAGTACTCTCTTGCTTTCTTTCAGCATTTCAATTTACTTCTGCTGTCAGCCTAAAAAGCCTTGTCTTGGCTCTAGCTAGATTTTTTTTTCCTCTTTGAAAACAGAGGAAGACATTAGGCCATTATATGGTGTGCAAGTGCAGCTCTGAGACTGGAGCAGGCAGACGTGGTTTGTTGAGTGCTACCAGAGATCACAACAAGCCAAGAAAGAAGGCAGGGTGGAGGGCTTGAGGAAGGAACGGGGCAGAAGGGGAAAAAGAAGGACGACAGGAAGAGGGAGGAAGAAATAGAGCAGCACAGATGCATTATGTGTGCTTGCTGACACACTAAAGATGTGCTCTTCACAGCTGGTGAGGGAATGTGCCCTGCAGCGACTGCACACACTTCAGCAAATGAGGGAGAGCGGGGTAAGATGAGCCACATCTACTTAAGATCTTCTCTAAGCAAGGACAAATGAGGTAAAACTAATGTTCTTTGTGACATTAGTTATACATTACAAGTGACATTACAAGAAAGCATGTATTTTCAATACTTTTAATGATTAAAATGATTAAGGGTTTATTTAGTAATTTGTGGCTGATTGTTGGTCTTTTATAGTTTTATGGAAGTAATAATTAAACACACACACACACACACATCTGTATGGCGGAAATCCAATGTTTAAGGATTTAAGGTGTGTGTGTGTGTGTTTGTGTGTGTACACACACACACACACACACACACACACACACACATCTGTATGGCGGAAATCCAATGTTTAAGGATTTAAGGTGTGTGTGTGTGTGTACACACACACACACACACACACACACACACACACACACACATCTGTATGGCGGAAATCCAATGTTTAAGGATTTAAGGTGTGTGTGTGTGTTTGTGTGTGTACACACACACACACACACACACACACACACACATCTGTATGGCGGAAATCCAATGTTTAAGGATTTAAGGTGTGTGTGTGTGTGTGTGTGTGTGTGTACACACACACACACACACACACACACACATCTGTATGGCGGAAATCCAATGTTTAAGGATTTAAGGTGTGTGTGTGTGTTTGTGTGTGTACACACACACACACACACACACATCTGTATGGCGGAAATCCAATGTTTAAGGATTTAAGGTGTGTGTGTGTGTGTGTGTGTGTGTACACACACACACACACGTAAACATTTGAAGTTTTGAAGTGGATCAAAAACCTCTCATCAAAGTTGTATTAAAACCTAAAACCTTTGATGGACTTTTTTGATCCACTTCAAATGTTGACTACTGTATGTATGTATGTATAATCAGGGTATCTTCTGATCATTCATTTTTTAATTTAATATTAAAAACAGAAAAATAAGAAAACGGTTCCTTTTTTCGTTTTTCAATTTTTCAAAAAAACGAAAAAACAAGAATTATGCTTGATTTTCCATTTTTACATTCAGGGCTAGAAAATGAATAAACAGCTTGAATTTTTTATCTCTGCATGTAGGCGGGAATAAAACGCCCCTTTCCGATGATTGGTCAACCAAACATTAAACCGTGCCGTCATTAGTTCCTGCTGCTACAGTTGTATGCATTCTTAACGCGTTTATTGCAACTATATTTCATCACTTTCTCATCAAACAACCAGACTAACAAATGGCTAACGGCTAACATTACCCCTAAAATATAACAATGAAAAAAAAATAAAAAAAAATAAAAATAGAATAATAGACCATATACTACACTGATATGCAATAATGTCATATCTTTACATATCTATATCATTTCAACTTCATCTCTTGTCCAAAACTCAGATGTGCCAAAGATGTAGGCTACAGGGTAGCTGTGAGTGCAGATGTGAATTAATTAATATTAAGCTATGAGAAAATAATAACTTATAACTTTTTAAATAAATTATTACTCGCGCAGGTTGTCGAAATTATGCACATACAGAAGTAAGCGTCTATAGCCTCTGCCCCGGTACGGACTATTCATTAGCCATTTGTTTGTCTGAAAGTGATGAAATATAGTTGCAATAAACGTGTTAACAATGCATACAACTGTAGCAGCAGGAACCAATGACCGCACGGTTTAATGTTTGGTTGACCAATCATCGGAAAGGGGCGTTTTATTCCCGCCTACATGCAGAGATAAAAAATTCAAGCTGTTTATTCATTTTCTAGCCCTGAATGTAAAAATGGAAAATACCCTGATTATGTATGTATGTATGTATGTGTATATATATATATATATATATATGTGTGTGTGTGTGTGTATATATATATATATATATATATATATATATATATATGTGTGTGTGTGTGTGTGTATATATATATGTATGTAGTATTAATATATATATATATATAGTATTAAAACCAAAAATCTTAAATAAATCTTACTTGATTATTAAAATAAAAATAATAAATAAATCTTATAAAAATATTAGAAAACTCTTAATAAAGCTCTTAATAAATAAATCTTATATATATATATATATATATATATATATAAAATAAGATTATTTTAGATTATTTATTTATTCATTCATATATGTCTTGTTGTAAAATATATATATATATAATATAGTATAGTATATAATTATATATGTATGTCCAACTGATATATATTTGCTTGAATAAATTTACGTTTGACATACAAAATGTCTGACATACTTTCTAATAGATTTTCATATTAGATTTTTTTTTGTAGATTTTCTAATCTTATGTTATCTATTTTGTTATATACGTTTCTCTCTGTGTGTATGATAATAGTAATGCTGATGTTGGCGTATACCAAAGTGAAGCGATGTTGGATTCATTTTTCGTCTTCGTCGTCTCTTGCCAGCACTCTGTCATGCTCTCTGACATGAAACATTGGATTTCTGCCATACAGTCTCTTTAGTATGCGGTGCCGGTTTTTGATTGGTTGACCTGGAATCATTAAAATAAGAAGGCAGTGCTGATTGGCTTGGCCTTTCCTCATTGACTTTTAATTTCCCTCATTGACATTCTGAAAATCGCATCTCCTCGCGGTTCGCCGCAGCGCCCTCGTCCAATCGCACGACTCTTTCGTGAACGACTGTCAATAACGACCGAGCGCTGATCAAGCACGCAGGATCCTCCCAGGTCAGGGCGAGCGACCCCATGACCTCATTCGGCTTACCTACAAATAATGATACATTAAAGCACAAAGGAGCCTAATAACAGGACGTGCGTTCATGGAAGGGCAGCAAGGACACGCCCAGCCCAGAGATTCCTCACAGGACAGGCTATTAAACAAAGGTCGGAGGTCGCGGTGAGCGTGCAGAGGGGAGCTGGTGTTAATTGCGTGGCATGGAAGAGCTCTCTGGTGTAAGGCAGCTGTTGGGTATAAACTTTGGCCTTTGCAGCAGGAGACATGACTGTACATGACAGGTGCTGCTCGGCCCTCGACCGCCGGGCCCCTTCTCAAGTTTTTATTTGTTTTGATGAGCTATTTTGAATGTTTTGATTACTTATGATGGTATAAAACATGGTATGTTTGGACTTTTAATAGATATGACTTAACCAGCCAGCAGTAATGAACTATATTTCTTTGGCAGATAAAATGTTTGTTGTGAGTGATTATAATAATAATAATAATAAAAAAAATAAAAAAAAATGAAATTAATTTATTTTATATAATGTATTATTAGTAGTAGTTGTACTATTACCATTAGTATACCTAGTATTAATTTATCATTATTTGTTGTATAAAATATACTTAATTGATTTTATTGATACGAACTGGTAAGTAAAGAAATATATAGACTACCGAGTTTAATAAATTTAATCTAATATTTTTTGACCTGAATAAATTTGTGTAAATTTGACATGCAAATTTTGAGTTAAAATAACGACAACAACAAACAAGAATAATAATAATGTTTAATAATGTTGTTGTTAAACTATTTTATTTTACTTAGAATAATTAATATTTTATTCTCAATACTTATATTTACTTATTAGTAATTAAAAATAAATATATTTACAACAAATAATAAACAGGTAATAACAATAATATTTTAGTAGTAGTAGTATTTGTTTTATTATATTTCTTTATACATTTTTTTATTGCTAAAAACTAATAAATAAATGAATACATACATAAATGAACTAATTTAACTGAATAAATGAATCTAATATATTATTTAATCAGAATAAATGTGCTTAAATTTGACATACAAATTGTAAGTGAAAATTACAACAATAATAATAATAATAATAACATTTAAAAATGTTGTAGTTAAAATATTGTAATTTACTTGGACTAATTGATTTAGATGTAATTTTCAGTAATTTTATTTATATTTACTTATTAATAGTTACAAAGTATTAATAAGTAAATATATAATTTTTAGTAGTAGTATTTGATTTATATTTTTTGCTGTATCATTTTTATTATTATTGATAAAAACGAATAAATAAATAACTAAATGAATACATACATAAATTTAAATTAATAAATTAATCTGAATAAATTTGCTTATTTTTTAAAGTTTTCTTTTCTTCTTCTTCATAAAATCACAACACTGTCCAGAAAACAGCACAGAAAGCTGTCGCAGCTGATCTGTGCATTCCTAGACGTCAGATCGAAATGGATGTCACTATAATTTCCCATAATATTGTTATTTCTGAGGATTTCCTTTGTTTTCTATGGAGGTTTTGGGTTGGTTTTCGGCAGCTGTAAGGTATGATCTGGTCTTTGGCTATTTCCTGGCCTAGAATGACTCCTAAGCCAACATTTTTCGTCTCCTGAGAAGGAAAAGAGAAAGCAGATTGCTTATAAACTGCGTCTGCATAGAAGGCATACTCTCCATTTCTGCGGTGGTGGAAATCACAGACTCTGGCTGCAGGCAATGAATCGCAGTGCGCTTCCTCTGTTTGAAAACGTTACACGACACTGTTTGGAAGCAAAAGGCTTCAATTATTCTCAATGTGAACACAATGTTTAGAATTCAATAGGCGATCTGTGAGTAATGACTCTTTATAAAGACCCAAATCTGGACTGAAGTGTAGATCTGGTGATGTGGCATGAGTTTGGGAGTTTGTAGAAATGCATTTCCTGGACGGCTGGTTGCATACGTCTTTGCGTAGGTGTGTGTGTGAATGTGTTTACATGAGAGTGGGTGCGTGTCGTCTTGATCTTCAGCACTGAGTCACTGGAATTAAATGCACTTTGTAGGTCACAGACTTTCAGATAGCTATTTGTCGAACAATTACCACACAAAGACTCTTTATGCATGAGGGCAATTCAAGGTTCCCAGGATATTTTTATTTTTTATTTTTTTTTATAGTGACTGCTCTACTTTCAGTTTTCCCAATTAAGAAAGACAGTGATTTTGAATATCCTGCACCTGAGCTCTATGAAAACGCAGTCTCAGCAAACCAATAGCAGCGGCAACGATTGACGTGCCTGATTAGATTATTGATTAATACAGCATATTAGCCATATTTGCAATTAGATGAGCTGGAAGGTTTTAGAATATGAAGTGAGTGTCCTTTTATTAGAGAAAAAAACTAGCTGCAACCTTGTATGGCGCTGATGCTCGGCAGTCATATTTTTCCCAGAAGTCCTTTTCTTGTGTTAGTCAAGGTTTCTTGCGTAACAGCAGCTGTAATTTAGTTTTACGTGATCATTTTTCACCCTTTCTGTAGCCCTTACTGTAAAACAGGTTATTTTTAACTTCTTGACCTTTAAAATTTCTATATGTCAATTACATCAATTACATATGTGTATATATATGTATATACATACATACAGAATGTGTGTGTGTTTATTTTATTTCATTTTTTTACAAGTACAAATCAGAACTAATTTGCTGTTAAGATGCCATTGATAAAGTTTAACTTTATACTTGCCATATTCGTGTAATACTAGAGCTGGAGATAATTACAGTAAACCTCAGAATCTCGCTTGGGAATATGTTTAATGTGGAGATGACAGATGTAAAGCTGTAAAACGCATTTATATATTCCACAGAGGAGATGTTGTTGGATAGTTTTCACCTCTCCTCGATTAGATGTCCCGGTTCATTGCAGTAAATTACACTCCTCTGCTTGGCGCGTTTGTTTGTTTGGGTTGACCTGTGAAATTTCCCTCCCTCCGCCACCAAGCGCCATACAATTAAAACCAACAAATTTAACAGCTATTTTCGTCTCGTTCCACAATACCGCATGGTAAACGACCAGCGAAACGAATCGAGGAATGCAGTACAGATATTGTTCATTTTGATTTGCTTTTCAGGCATTTCATAGATTGTTTGTATCCTCCGTTTCAGACAAGGAAAGACGAAACTACACCCGTCCCCTGAGGGCAGAACGTGCAGTTATTTCAGGAGCGGCCTGGCTGGGAATTATTCATTTTCCAGAAGAGAATCAGCATATTTCGTCCATTCATCTTCCGCGCTAAAAAGCAAGCAGGCCTCATCCGTCACGTTGGACGGATTTCGTGCAGTAAATGAGCGTGAGGAAAGACCCGCGTCTCAGCAAGAGGGAAGGAGGGAGGAAAGGTGTCTGTGTGTCTGTTAAGGGTCAGTTCTCGGGTGGAATCTGCTAGTTTTTGGCACTGATGACCTCTGTGTTTAGTGTGGGCGGCCGCAGACTAACTGCTGATGTGATAATGTCGTGTTGTGCTGTAGAACAGCTCTATTACCAGCATGCCACATGCCTGCTTGCATGTGATTACAAGACATGCAAAACAAACCAACCTACCGGAGGGTGGAGGT
The DNA here is from genome assembly GCA_021397915.2 of Tor tambroides. Classification (NCBI taxonomy): domain Eukaryota; kingdom Metazoa; phylum Chordata; class Actinopteri; order Cypriniformes; family Cyprinidae; genus Tor; species Tor tambroides. The sequence goes on along the minus strand of JAFVLL020029589.1, from coordinate 26,289 downwards.
GCTTTTTCAACCTGCGTGAAACATCCCTTCCCCCAACACACACACACACACACACCTGAAATATATTCATGTATATACATTAGCTCTTTTCTAATGAACAGTCTATACACACAGCTGCTTTCTAAGGCAGAATTTGATGTTAACGTTTTGCTAACATGATGTTAGCTTACAGCATGATGCTTTATATGAAAATATATACACCAATACAAGATAAAATTTAGTTTTTATCAAAAAAATATTTCTTGTGTGTATCTATATGTGTGTGTACATACAAAAAATATAATTGCATTACTGTTAGTGTGATAAGATTTCTATAAATATAAATATACATTAACAAAATGCCACACATTTACAAAAAATGCAAGTGTTAATTGCATAACTGTCAACATGTCTTTATGATTTAAAATATTTATATTTAATGAAATATTTATAGATAGATAGATAGATAGATAGAGATGTTTATATATATATATATATATATATATATATAGTTTTTATCAAAAAAGAATTTTTACATTTTTAAAATTTTATATATACATTTATATTTATACTATATATATATATAATTTTTTGTATTTATATATATATATATATATATATATATATATATATATATATATATATATATTGTATTAAAAAAACTATATATACACAGACACACACACATATTATATATATATATATATATATAACATTTTTTTTTAGAATTTTATAATTTTTTTTTAATATTATTTGTTCACATTTCTAGCTTGTTTTTACTCTCTTTCTGTCCATATATTAACTCTCTCTACAATGCTGTGTAAGCCTCAGATAACTGTTTGGGTTTCTTATGATTTGTTATACTTTAGCTTTCATTTCAGCGAGCGGCAGGCGGCAGACACACCTGCCCCCTTGTGTCGGGGTGACCGGGGTCTGTTTGTTATAGCGGGTCAATTAACTCCTGTTTGCAGAGCTAGTGAAGTGGGTTGGAAGATGTCTCCCACTCCGTTCGGGAGGAGACCTGAGGACAAGCCTCGAAATGAAAGAAAAATAAGCAGGATCCGTCTCAGGAGGACAAAGCATCCAGTCATCCAAACCAGATGTGTGTACCGCGGCCTCGTCCGGTCGGATCTTTGTTTTAGACAGTCACTGGTGTCAAGGTGTTCCCACGAGATAGCAGTAGCCGAGCAGAAGAAGGGCGCGTGAGCGGGCAAACTAAAACAGACTCCTGTGAATCGCCAGGGATGCAAATTATTTTGCTTGTTAACTGTACCGCCCAGGTAGCAGGCTTGGTTTTAATTAAATCGAGTGCATTTACAGCCACTTTCAGAAATCATTTCAGTGTGTTTATACACCACAAATATGAAGCGTATCGTGGTTCTTCACGCACCCTTTGCGTATCTCCACCACACATCAGCATGTGTAGTCAAAACATACCACTTCAGTGTCGCAAGGGACTCGTTGACTAATCCAGACCTAAAGAACCCGAGAAGTGCAACTTTCGTCAAGTCTTGTCATCGTTGCGTTTACATTTGGGACAAGTGAGGTCATGGTCCCAGGAAGACTGTTGTCCTTTGGGAGATTAGGCAGACCAGCCCCGTCCTGTCCCGTCCCGTTCCGCAGCACATGCTGGAATACCTCAGCGCTGAGATTAAAGCTCATGACGTGCTGCAAGAAAAGTGTGTGATCTCCTCTTGGAAGAAAAAACAGACATGACCTCAGTTGTAGGTCCCAGAGCAGCGATACGGCCACCGCTGGGCTCACCTGCTGCGCTTCACCGAGAGAGACATACGCGTTACCTAATGACCCATTAAAACAAACAAGCAAAGCACAACAACAACAATCAGTCAAACTCTTGTTTCTCATTAAGCGACTTGGTTATTTTTCCACCATTCATTTATTTATTTGCATTTTTACAATTGCAAATTTTTATGCAAGTTAGTATTGGTTTTGATTTTTGAATTTAAACCAACTTGTTCATTATATTATTTATTACTTATTATTTTATGTTAATAAAATACCAAATAATATTTGCTGTCTGAGAAAGGTTACTTGTTTGAAAATGTACTCTAAAATGTATTTTTATTAATTGATTTTTTATTACATTTATTTGACACAAATGTGAATTGTTTCATAGATCAGTCTGAGCTCAAACTAAGCAACAAGTCTAATTTGTAATGTAAACAAAATTTTATATTATTTAAATGTCATAATTTTAAACAACTTTTTAAGTGAATGAATTTCAACAGTTTTCTTAAAAAACAACAACAACAAAAAAACAACAACTTCAGCTCTGTTGTGGAACAACAGTGGGTTTTGAGAAAATATTTCATTGTGGTATAATTTCATATATTTCAAAAGATCTGAATTTGATTGCATTTCTCACTTTACCTTGTTTACCTAGTAAACAGCACTGTCTAATTGCATTTTTATCTTTTTAACATCTTTTTCCCCTCCTTGTCACACCTGCACCTGCAGTCAAGTGGAACAAAGACCTGTGGGTCATGAGAAGCCTTTGCTACAGTAGATACACATCAGACATTAATTGAGAGGAAATGCAGCATCCTCTATAACTGAAATGCCAGCAACAATTATTATGAAACATCAGCTTTCCATTGACTGCCACACAAAGTGCTCTTCCATTTAGAGCGAACGGGGTTAAAAGGTGTCTGAAATCTCTCGATTTCTCTTTGTTTCATCCCTCTCTCCATCTGCTTTATCCGTTTCTCTCACCCGCTAAATAAAATGTAGCCCTTTAACCTTGAGCACCTAATGGATGGAGTGAATGGAAGGGGAGATGTAATGAAGAGAGGAATGAGGAAATAAAAGAGTGAGGGTTGTTAATCAAGCCCGAATGGTTGATGGGGGAAGGGGGCAGTAAAGGAATGGGGTGGGGGTGCAAAATGATGGGTATGGCCTACAAACTCATGTGCACTGTTGAGGAAGCTACCTTGAAACTAGCATCCTATTTTTAGCAGCAGAGCAGGATTTATCAGGCACAATAGCTATGTTTCCATATACCTATTTTAATTCTATTTTTGAATGTGAATTTATCGCATAAAATGCTGGATGGAAACTCCAAGATGTACATAAATGTGAATAAAAAAACATATGTGCTCAATGGAGTCACACACACACACACACACACACATATATATATATATATATATATATATATATGTGTGTGTGTGTGTATTAGTGCTGTCAAATGATTAATCGCATCCAAAATAAAAGTTTTATTTTAAATAAAAGTTTATTATGTATATATAAATACAAACACATTCATGTATATATTTATGAAAAATATGTTGTTTATGTTAAATATATTTATATTTAATATAAAATATAAGAATATAAATATATACATGTAAATACATGTAAATATTTTCAAAATATTTACTGTATGTGTGTGTATTTATATATACATAATAAATATACAAAGTACACATACATAATGTAAACAAAAACTTTTATTTTGGATGCGATTAATCGCGATTAATCATTTGACAGCACTTATGCGATGGAAACATTTACCGAATAAATTCATTGGTGTGCATCAAAAAAGTCATGTGACTTTGCCTCAACAGATCATGTGATTGGATATCCAGTTTCCCAAGAAAAGATGGTTTTATTCATTTGAACACATGGGATGGAAACACTGCTTTATTCGCAAAGGTTTTATGCTATATTCAAGTTTTGCACAAAAACTAATTTCACAACTTTGGATGGAAACAACTAATGAGGCTATCAGGTTAATAACACTAAACTGTAGGGGTGTAACGATATACCAATGCCACGGTTGGATTCGGTTCATGATTTTGGAGCCTCAGTTGGGTTGGGTTGGGTTGGGTTCTGTTTGCTCTGGGGGTAGGGTTCACGGCAAAGCACCAGCAATGCCAAACAGGAAGGAAAATGTGGCAGAAACATTTCACATTGCAGCACTGAATTCATTCCAGACAGTTTTGCATGTTTGCATGACAGTAAAGTGAGCTTTGATAATGAAAAAGCACATAATTAAGGAGTTTATGATGGGTTTCAGCTGGTGCAGACACACTAACACAGCTGTTTAGATCTACATACCCACAGGAGGGTGGAATAAAAACAAATGTGTGCTGTCGAACTGTTCAAGGACATCATTGGTATTTTCCTTTCATTTCATCAGGCTGAGGTGAATTGAATCCCATTCTGAGCCAGTGACCAGATTTATCAAACCCAGCCGAAGCAAATTCCCTCATTCTGTTCCAAGAACATTGAGGAAGAAATGTTTGTTTGCTGCTGATATACATACACTTTCTTTGATTAGATATTTTAAGCTTTCTTGAGGTAATTCTTGCTGGCAGGAGTTCACAGTGTACATATGTGGAACTGGCCGACAAGAAATGAGAACAAATGTATCAACAGGAAGCTGTTTTTCTGGATTACTCCCATGACAGATGTACGCATGATAACACATGACCCGACCCAATTAAAGTCCCTCTGATCAGCATAAACGCACACACCCCAGCACACGTACACAAGTGTCATTTCTCTTGGCTTAATAGAGCCTATTACTGAGTGAAACACTTGCAACACAAAGCGTTATGTAGAGCTCATCGAAATGGTAATTCTGTTGCTTTTAATGGCTATGCTTCATAATGAAGTAGGAGTGAATTAATTCTACACAAATTACATGCGCTGTGGTGGATTATGCTAATATGAGAGCTTGGACGGGGACGGAGGTGTAATTGTTGGTTTATAATCTCTGAGGTGGTAGGCACTTCTCAAACAGTGCTGTTGAACTAACCATTTATGGATAAATTCACCATTTTATTGACCATTTGACTGCTGATTTGGTAGTGTTTGGAAAACCGTATTTTTTTATAACATTGCTAAAACATCTAATTAATGTTGACATACTTTTCATATTCGGGACATTTTTTTTAACATCTATTTAAAATGTGTATATGATACTTATATATAGTAATAGTGTCTTCCGACTTCAAGCAGTAATGTATAACCATATAAACTAGGGCTGTCAAGCGATTACGAATTTTCATCTAATTAATTACACAATGTGCAGATTAATTAATCTAACTAATTGGAAATTAATTGTACATCAAATTTGGCTGAGCAGTTACCCCCAAAAGATAAAGTCATTATTGTGTTAAATGAGAGAAGCATCAAATAGACATTACAAAAAGTAGATTTAGAAAGACTTATTTTTATGTTTCAACATAGACCTTATTACACAGAAACTTTTAGGCTTATTTTTTCCCCAGAAGCTGAATCTGAAATGCTTTTTAGATATATTTACATTCCATTTACTGCAGCTCAGATGTGGCATGAATGCATTTACACTGCAGTTACAATTGAATAAATAATTTCATGAGATGAATGGGTTTTAAATGGGTATTAAAGGGCTAGTTCACCCAAAAATGAAAATTCTGTCATCAGTTACTCAGCCTCACGTTGTTTCAAACCTGTATGACTTACTTTCTTCTGTAGTAAATTGTAGTACTTTCTGTATTTTGGATAAAACTGTGGTTACCGTAGTAAATCTTGTAAGGGTATTTCCATTTTTAGCTGTTCTAAGCATATTTGAGCAGTCTAAACATATGAGCTCAGTATTCGGTGAGTATAACCCTGGCACTTGATCTAACGCTTACTGCGCTGCAGACTTGTTTGACATGACTAATTAGTGTTCAGCAGTCCTCCCTTCCTCTGCACTTCACCCTGACAGTGACCAGAGCTCCTCATGATTGACACCGTCCAGATCTGTTCACAAAGAGGGATAGAGTTTCTTTATCAAGGGCTCAGGGAGACTGAAGTTCTCCACAAGGCTTGGAGACCCAATGGCGATGTTGGAGAGCTGAAAAAGGCAAAAAGAAAGCATTCCTGAGCGGAGGAGAGGACGGATCGAATGACTCAGGGTCTCATGGTGACACCCGCAGTCATGGGGTGTCGGGTTCCAGGCCTGGGAAACAATGACTCTGGCATCTGTCTGGCGCGAGGGATTCACAGCACCGATGGATTTTGTTCCCAAGCCGGTGCTGGGGATGACCACAACTGCATCGAAATGTCTTTAATGTAATCTGGTATATCCACCTCTCGCCCTCCGCTGCTCATGTGATACCTCAGAGCCTCTTTTATTGGAGAATTTACATAAAACAAGCCCTCACGCTTCTTTAGTTTAAGAAGAGGCTCTTAGGCACTGAGAGGATGCTGGGAAGGTGTTTGGATGAGGTAAAAACCACAAGACATGCTGCTGATTTGACCACATCTGTAGCGCAAATGTAGTTATCACTACAAAACAGTACCATATTAATCACCTTTTAAGGATTTTTGTTTTTTAAAAAATAAAATAAAAAATATAAAAAATTATTTTATAAAATGTTATTTTATATTTTACTATATATATATATATATAGTTTATATACAGTACAGGTCAAAAGTTTGGAAACATTACTATTTGTAATGTTTTTGAAAGAAGTCTCTTCTGCTCATCAAGCCTGCATTTATTTGATCAAAAATACAGAAGAAAAACAGTAATCTTGCAAAATGTTATTACAATATAACATAATGGTTTCTATTTTAATATACTCTAAAGTATCATTTATTTCTGTGATGCAAAGCTGAATTTCCATCAGCCATTACTCCAGTCTAAAGTGTCACATGATCCTCAAGAAATCATTCTAATATGTCGATTTATTATCAGTGCTGGAAACTGTTGTGCTGCTTAATATTTTTTTGGAACCTGTGATACTTTTTTTCAGGATTCTTTGATGAATAAAAAGTTAAAAAGAAGAGCATTTATTTATAATAGAAATCTTTTCTAACAATATACACTACTGTTCAAAAGTTTGGGGTCAGTAAATTTTTATTCTTTCTTTTTTTGAAAGAAATGTATACTTTTATTCAGCAAGGATGTGTTAAATTGATAAGAAGTGATAGCAAAGATTTATATTGTTAGAAAAGATTTCTATTTTGAATAAATGCTGTTCTTTTTAATCTTTTATTCATCAAAGAATCCTGAAAAAAGTATCGCAGTTTACAAAAAAAAATATTTGGCAGCACAACAGTTTCAAACATTGATAATTCTAATAATAAATCAGCATATTAGAACACTGATTTCTGAAGACATCATGTGGCACAATGGCTGATGGAAATTCAGCTTTGAATCACAGAAATAAATTAAATTTTAAAGTATATTAAAACAGAAACCATTAAGTTATATTTAATAACATTTTGCAAGATTACTGTTTTTCTTACTATATTTTGATCAAAATAAAATTTGATGAGCAGAAAAGACTTCTTTCAAAAAACATTACAATAGTAATGTTTCCTCTATTTGACCCCAGCTATAAGTTTGTGTGTGTGTGTGTGTGTGTGTGTGTGTGTGTGTATATATATATATATATATATATATATATATATATAAGTTGTTTTTTTTTTACCTAGAATATCGTGTTTTACTTGGAATAGTATTGACAAATTATGGAATTAAAATTGATGCCGAATGCCATTTCATGTTAAAGCATCACAGTAAATATTTTCAGTAAATAGTTATCATTCATACACGTTGCAAATGTTGTATTCTACTAAATGTCATTCTAGGATCCATCAGTAAACATTTATTAAATGATGAATACATACTCTTCGAATTGACGTCCTAGTCGAATTGACATTCTTTTCATATCTGTGACATTTTTGAAGGAAATTGATTTTTGAATTAGACATTTATATTAGTGTCTTTCACAACTACCTGTCAATGTGCATTTGTAACATCTGACATTGAAGATTCAGACTTTGACATGTGACACGCAGCATTAACCGTCCGCTGACAAACCTCTCGATCTCTGTCCGATCTGCTCAGCTGGCTTTATTGGTGATTTCCTCTGTTGCGTCCATGAGAATATTCTCCTTCAATTCCTCCTTTTACACTGACGCAGGAAGTGAGTAAATTAGAGGGCAATTGCTTTAATTTAAGGCCAATTAGATGCCTTCCCCCTCCCTGAGCTCTATCTCTGCAGATGTTATCTGCACTTGGGAACACTCCTCAAGACAACTGAGCGACTATTGAGTGTGGAAGTCCTCAATCTGAGGGAACAGACTAATATAAACATGTAAAATGGACAATGAAAGGAATGGATAAACAAGCGCTGGGTTGTTTCCTGAGTAAATTTCATGAGAAGGAAAGAAAAGGAACTTTGTTCTGAAATCAGGAGTTGCAGTTTCAGTTTGGTAACTTTGGTAACTTAAATTAATATTGTAAATTTGTGGCCCATTTTTGATTTATAAATTGTTGATGATGGATGCTGAAATGAACATGGATGGATGAGGAGCAGTTGTGTCAATAGATAAAACAGATTAAAAAAAAATATGCAAGTAGAGGAGAATTTGGTGATCTCTGACTGAAACAGAATACTTGTTCTTGTTTTGAGTATTACAGTAAACATGAATACGTGATGTATTACAGTTTTCTGTTTTTTTAATGAGTGGCCCGATTTCTTTGGAAATTGGCTTGTCATCAGAGAAGTTGGATCTTGAGTCACCTTCGACTCAGAGTCTTTGCGGTTGTCTTAGAAACGCGGATAAGGCCGCGGTCACATCCCTGGTGCGGGTCACTGTTCTGTCTCAGCCGTCGGGCTGCGGGCCAAAGGCTCAGGGGTCGATCTCCGGAACTACACTCTTCCATCTGGCTTTCATTGAACTTGAGAACGAGAGCATGAAGAAGCTAATAAGCCCATGCTGGAGCTGCACTGGGACTGAGTGCTTGTTAGAGTTTCTCTTTATCCAACCGTCGGTGTGGAAGTCGGTATGGAGGGTTTTATGTTAAATAGCTCTGTTTTTGTCAATAAAGCCACAGTTGACTCGCTTAGAAAAGTCAAACAGCAATCATAAGTAGATCTGAAGGAAATGCGAGTGGTGTTTGTCCATGCAAAACTCAACACTATATTGTTAGGGTGTTGTTATTGGTTTCCAGTGTGCTTCTATGTGTTGCTGAGGTGTTAATCACATTATGTGGTTGCTAAGGTGTTCTGACCTGTTGCTAGGTGGACCGTTTTAAACGTTCCCATCTTTAAGTCTCCACATTGCAAATTTTCAATGAGTATTTTTTGTCTTATTTTCCTGTTAAATCCAGTCACACTTTAAGGTCCAATTCTCACTATTAACTATTAACTAGTAACTACAGCTTTTGCCTTAATACGCTCCTTATTGCTGATTGTTCCGTGCTATATAAATAAAACAGAATAGAATAGAGTAGAATGCAGAGTATGTGCTTTATAATTACTAATAAACAGTCAATATGCTAGTATATGCAAGCTAATAAGCAACTAGTTAATAGTGAGAATTGGTCCCTAAACTAAAGTGTCACCAAATGTCTTTAAAATAATCTATCTTCACTTGAGAATCAACACAGCATAATATATTCAGATATGTTTTTGGAAAATATATATTTTAGGATGAGTGTATTTTGTGCATTGCTTGTTAATTCGTTTAAGTATCAAGATTTTTAAAAAACATTTTTTTTAAGATTTGTAGATACTTATACTAGAAAACAAGCATAAAACACCCTTTAAGGCTTTAAGATGTCATTTTTTTTGCAGAGTATGAAATTCTGGATAATCAGGCCTCAATACAAGTCTATTTTTACACCCATTTTAATGTCTGACATATGAAAATTGCACGTCTGAATGACTTAGAAAAGTAATGGCACAAGTTTGTTAGGCTATTTGCCTTAGCAAGCACCATTAAAAATGTACATCTACATTTCAGTTTCACCAAACATCCAACATTCAGTCTGCTCTTAGATCTGTTCGAACAACTCAAGTCACGTTTCATTTGAAGCTTCTCTCATGCACTGAATATGTGATGCTTATTCTCATAACTTATTCCCAACTATTGAACTCTCAAGGTTTTAGCGCAGCCTGTTTAAAGCTGAAGTGTATGATTTCTGAGCGCCACATTGAGTCTCTGCATATTAAGCTTGGATTGGAGACTGCATTATAACAGAAAAAATGACACCCTTCACTTTTAAGTGAAATATTACGGCGTGTCTGTGGTGATCGACTGTAAATGGAGAATCATCACGGCTCTTTTGGCACAGGGACGTAGACGAGAAGGATGTTCAGGAGGTGATATTGTGCATTTAGCAGCTCTGCCAGCAGTTGAACCCTCTGCTGTATAAGTGTGTGTGTGTTTCTAGCGACATGCACATGTTTTTTGAATGAATGTCATGCTCCATCCATCTTCCTGAGTTATTTCATTTTCTCTCCATTACTGTAGTTATTGCATTGAAAAAGAAAAACACCTCAGGTCAGGAAATTAGCTTCTTATGTTTTTATCCTACTAGTCTCTCTCTCTCTCTCTCTCTCTCTCTCTCTTTCTTTTTTCGTCACTGTCTCTTTCTCTCCTTCAGACCCATCAACAAAGTTCAGTGATGGAGTAGCTTGAATTTTTGACCTCATCACCCCAAAAGGAAACAGATCTGGAGACGGTGATGAATCCCAGGCGGCCTCGGTCTCGCCCGCTGAGGAGCGTGAGATATGATGGAAGTGTGAATGAGCGGCGTTGACGGGTTATGCGAGGACTTCCACAGGGCAGGCAGGCGAATAGTGTTTGTGTTTGCTTAAGAGCTGGTCAGAATTGAAAGGCTGTGATTTTGTGGAGACAGAGACATGGTGGTCCGACCGAGAGCCGTCCAGAACAAAGTCAAGCTGCCAGTCGGTAACCAGCAGAGAGATGACATGCTAATAACTGTCAACAGAGGTTGGAAATTGAGTTAGGCATGCAGAACTTCTAAACTACTTTGCAGTACCTTGAGATTCGACACCAGACCGAGGTTTGTGCGTTGTGCTGTGTTCATTTTTGGGTCGTAGTTTGTACATTTTGAGAAAATTCTTTTAAATGTAGTCAGTATTTCATTGTATAACATGACCAAAAACAAATAAGATCCGCACACGAAAAAAATGCCAAAACGCTCAAATGAATTTATTATCCAGAGACCATAAATAAAGTACAAAATGTGCTGTGTGCAAAACATTTTCATGATTTTTGAGCTATTTTTGGATCTGTTCACCACCAGAAGTTTATGTACTTCATTTGAGTTGGACTTGTGTCTGGTGCTACACTTTTCCAGTCTCGTCAATCATAAAATGACAAAATAATGACTGTTTTTGTTCTCCATTATTTTTTGTTAATTTTACAAAATTTTACTTTGACTAAAATGCAATTCTAATAAATAATTTTACAAATATTTCTTATTATTATTAATAGTATAATTTTCTATTATCTAATTTTCTATTATCTTTATGTAATATATTCTTTATTATAATAAAGATTTCTTATAAAATAAATATATTTTAAAAATTTAATAATTTTATTTTATTATATAAATGGTTAAATTTGTTTGTTTTTTTCCCCTTCAAAGTGCATAATTATACCAAATTTTCAACCTTTTTATGTATTAATTTAAAGATTATAAAAGGTATTTTATTGAAATACATTATTCATTATAATTGTCTTTTTAGATTTAGTTTTTCCAAAGTAATTGTTAGCTTTAACTTTTTACAGTTTTTTTTTTTTTTTTAAGTTCAAAAGGACTTAATTATTGTCATCAGGATTCATGTTTTTACGCTCTTTCTTTGTTATCATTAACAAAAAAAACAAACAAAAAAAACTTTGCTTATCAAACATTTTTGTATGCAATTCTATTTTGGCATAAAAAGTTTCAAAAGCTTCAACAAAAAAATGGCTTTGTGTCTTTTTTGTCTACTTTTTGAAGAAACAAAAGGTTCCTGAAGTCATGAGGTCATAGAGCGTGGATCACTAGAGCTCAGATGAAAGACTGTTGTGGACTTATTTAGGTTTTCTTAATCTCTGTCTGAACAGTTATCTATCAACCAACTCACTGGCCTTATTTACAAGGTCTTCAGGTTGTCATCTCCTGCCCTCATCTCCAAACCCCTTGATGTGAAGAACTCTGGGTGGTCTGAAAAACATGGGAACGATGTTAGGAAGAGTCTACTATTTGGTCTGAATAATGCACGGGTTATGCATAATCAAAAACCGTAGCTCTTTTATTATACAATTTTTCACGGCTGGGCGACGTTTAGGAGCGGGAGGGGGAACCGACAAGAGTAAATCTTGCTTGTGTAGAGCGTTCGAGATCCCGACTGCCTTATTCACGCCAATACAAACAGAAGTGAAGTCATCTTCACTTTGCCGTCCCGCTAAGAGCAGCACGCTAGTTAGCCAACACAAACAAAACTGCCGGTGACCTCCGGTGCCTGTGAGTTTTTGCCAGTTCCACTTTTATAGCCTGCGTTAATCAGCCTCAGAATCAGTTAAAAGCGTTTTACGTGGCTTTGGTGAGTAAGATATTCAGTTTGAAAAGAATTGGTTTGGATTTAAACGTACAAGAGTTACTCAGATAGTGTGACAAAAGTTCTCAAACTCTCGACCAGGAGTGTGTTTCCCGTACAACAACATAACTCGCTGATTAACCACCAGTACGATGCTTTGTTGTGGAAACAAACTAGCTAGTCACGACTCCGTCATTTGAACCACATTAGTTCAACAACATAAGGCCATTGTTAATGACATGTCACACATGTGGTGAAGGAATAACTTCTGCTATTTAAATGATTAGAGATCTCTTAGTCTTGCGTAGCCAGTCCTTCAGACTGACGGTTGAAGGTCTGGAATCCATGGCAGCTTTCATTGGCCAAGGCCCGCTCATGAGGCCGTTTGACGACACATCAAACAACCAATCACAGTTCGTTTCGATCAGCGTCACGTTTCGGGGCGTGGAAATGTCGCCACAATAACAGACCAGTGTGTAAAACTCTCGGATGTATTTTAAAGATTCTATGCCGTGAACTTTAAATATTTCACATACTTTTGAAAATCCAGCGTTTAGTTGATCCTGATAAGCGCTCGTCGTCACAGTTGTAAACAAGATGGCTTTCTTCTTTCGTGAGGGGGCTTGGCGTCTCAGCATCTTTGTTTCCAGGTGGGACGTTAAAGAACGCGACACACACGTCTCCCGGAAATCCTGTATAATTCAACCAATCGGATGCCGACTTGGAAACTCCTGAAGTGTTTCCACTTTTGTGTGCCATATGCATCAAGGCCGGTACACACCAAGCCGACGGGCAGTTTTTGTTCGTCGGCCGACTAAGTTTTCTCAGTGTGTTCCGCACCATCGGCTGAAGTTGGTCCTCGTCGGCTTGTTTTCGGCTGATTCGACATGTTGAATCGGCGTCGGAGCTCGTCGGTCAGTCGGGCCATCTGATCATTCTGATTGGCTGTTCAGCTGGCGAAACAGTGCGCGAGAAAAAAACTCCGGCCGGGAGTGACGAAGTAAAAGACGAAGTCAAGAGGGAACACACAGAACGCTCATCTTATTTGTTTGCATTTCTCATTCCGATACGTGATTATTTAAAAAAAAATATGGCTGTCTGGAACGAGGCAAGTGAAGATGAATTGATTAGGCATTTCTTTTTACCCAGGCGTAGAACGGACGTGCTACTTTGCCGTCGGGTGTCGAGCGTCGGCTTGGTGTGTCAGGGCAACTTTAGGAACCAGACGCTGCCGACGTCGGCTGACCCCGCAGTCTGCTTTCGTCGCCACTAGTTCGTCGGCGTTGGCTTGGTGTGTACCGGGCTTCAGACGTTCAGCAAATGGTCCATGGGTGTGACGTCTGAGGCTGAGACTAGAGATCTCTAAGATGCTGCTGTATTGAACATGGCACCTTATGACTAATTTAATATTTTTGTTCCCTGTCATTTTGCTTTATTTGATGTTTGATTCATTGCAGGTTCCCTCTTACGTCATACTCTGGGGTTCCCTTAGACATTTATGCACATGCACACTCTTCAAAAACGGCGCTTATTGAGGAGGCACAAAAATACATAGATTAAAATGCATTTATATTTAGGTGGAATGGAATATATAGATTGTACTGCATGTTAGCTTGCTTATTGTGCCCAAGAGCATATTTATTTAAGCCCATATGTCTTAATAACAAGAAACTATGCTTCTAACCACAGGTCAAAAGCTGTAGTTCCAACCACGCTGATTGCGAATGTTCGTTTGAACTATGGTTTCGGGAAACACTGAAGCGTTGAACCATGTTGGTAACAACAGAACTTCCAACCATAGTTGGCTAAAGATGCTTTTGGGAAACGCACCCCAGGATGGAAGTTCCTACTGCGGTAATGTCGTGACATCGATAGGTCCCGTCTGAAGAGCAGGTCTCTCGACTTAAAGCTTTAAAGAGCGTGCGATCGAATTCTCTCCGTCTCACGTGGTCTGCGGTCGTCCCGCGACCTCAAAAACGTCCCCTCGCCGAGTCTCAAAAGCATTCCGTGCTCAAAGGCAGAGATGAAACCGCACGATTGTGGCTGAAGGATGGTGGAGAGGTTCTGAGGGCCTATTCGCTCAGCTATTCACACATCAAAGGTGAACGTCAATGGGCTGCTTCGTATTGTTGTCCGCTTTTGTGCCGTGCAGGTGTGCTGCTCTGCTCCGGCAGATGTAGAGCTCCCAATTCCGGGCTTGACAAGAGGAACGTCTTCCCCCTTGGGGCATTCATAGGCAACAGGAGAGGTTCAGGTGTTCGGGGCCTGAAATATAACGTGTGGACTGACGGTTTGGGCTTAGTGTTAAATATTTAACAACAGATTTCGCCTGTGGCTTGGGATTTTGCTTTATCCTGCTTTGGGAAACTAGAGCAGCTGGGATCTGGGAGGTTTGTTGAGTCCCCCATGGAGCATTTTTTTGGCCCGCATTTGTCCGTATGGTTTTTTTTTTCTTCGTTTAGAGATAGCGAAGGTTGAATCTGCCCTGCTGAAGCGTGTCCGGTCACATCTTCTAGCATTCAGAGCGGAATACAATGTAGCGTTTTAGCTCACTGATGCGCTATCAGTTATTTGTTGTCATATTTTGCTGCATCTTTGGAGTTTATACATGAAACGCTGAGGCGCTTGAACTGACTGTTTGGGTCTTGGATTGAAATTGCGCTCTTATCTTTGCAGCATGTGGAACGCAGCAGAGTTTATCTTTTCCTCTCATCGCACTGTTTGTTCTGCCTGCACTGAACAACTGTCTTTGGGTGGCTCTTCATCTCTTCACTGGACTGTTAAATTAACCATAAAAATGTCAATATATAAATAAAAAAAGGTTATCATACTGGTACTTCCTGTCTAACAGACTGCCTGTAATTGCATTGTACCATGATTTTCATTGTAGTTTCATTTGTCAAGATTTGCGCTCTGTGTAAAACTACAAAGTCCTTTTTAAAGAGTTTAATGCTGATATTTCTACAAAATTCAACTTCCCAATGATCAATTGCCATACAAAATCATCGTAAATTGGGATTTAAAAACTGTCCCCTACTGAAAAACACAGGAAATTGTAAGATAAAGTGATAAAAATTAATTATCTTCTTGAAAGATAATGTTAACTGGACATTTCAATGCACAGGTAACACTTTACAATAAGGCTTCATTTGTTAACATTAGATAACTACATTAGATAACATGAACTAACAATGACAAATACCAAAACATTTATTAATCTCAGTAAATATTAAATCCAAATTTTACTAATAAGTTGTGTCAGTTAATATTATTTAATGAACATAATCATGGCAACTAATGATTTTATATTACTTTATCTCATCAAAATAAATTGAGCCGTTTCATTTTTTATGTTATATGACATTCAACTCAATTTTTAAGTCAGTTTAATATAATTGAAGTTGAAATAAACCTAAAAACCAACAGAACTTGAGTTTTTAAGTCGAAATGGGTGGAAATTTGTAACAGATTAATACAAGCTTAATTGTATTGCTTATTGTTAGTTAATGCATTAACTAAAGTTAATTAATGAAACCTTATTGTAAAGTGTTACCGATATACATAATGTCATCTAAAATATAAAATTATATAGATAGAGGGAAAAGGGAACAAAATGTTAGCTGTTTTCTCTTTAAAATGTGCAGATTTGTTAATACAGCATGGAGATGTTGGGTTGGGGACAGGCCAAAAAAGCACATTTATAAGATGAAAGAAAAGAAAGAATTAATATAAAGTTCCTAGTTCATGTCAGCGTGTTGAGTAATATATAAATGTATATTTATATTAGCATATATTTCAAGCTGTCATCAGCAGTTCCTTGTTAAACTCACACAAATGGTTCCGTTTTGTAGAATGACCCACATATTTTCTCCAGAATATCAGACTAAATATCAGCCTAATGTTTGGACGAAAGCACATGTTTTATGCTAATGCCTTCTCTGTTTCTCTCTTCCTGTCTTACTTTGTTCCGTTGGCTTGATAAAAGGCACCGGCGCTCGGGACCGTCCGCTGACAGCAGGCTTACACAGGCCGCTGGAACAAACACTCAGCTACTTTACTTTGGCAAAGGATTTTCTAACATCTGTCGCTCTCTCCCTCTTTCTCTCTCCATTTGTCATACACTCATTTCATTTCCTCCTCTTTTTTTCTGTAGCTTTCCAGATGTCATCTCCTAACCAGTCACTGTACATTACATATTAGCAGTCTGTGTTTTACTAGTCTTACAGTGGCATTTGTTTATCTCTTTTTTTTTGGAAATGAATGGGTTATGCAGAGGTCTTCGCTTCTGCTTTAAGACACCAAAAACCACCTGCATAAGTAGATCAGGCAGGACAAAACATCTGCAGTCACCCAAGCAGATTGGAAACAGGCCGTAGAAGAACAATAGAAGAATCAAAATTGAGTTTGCGATCATTATTGCATTATTTAATTTGATTAATATGAGAATTGTAAAAAAAATTGAGCATTTTTAGTCAATTGGCAAGTCTAATGTTTTGTTTAAATGCTAGCAAATCGATGAAAATGGCAGTGGAAAAGCTTGTTGATGTTTTCGAGCTCGTTATGAACAGTAAACCTGTCGCCTTCAGCAACGTTCAGTTTCTCATCTGACTTGTGCCTCAATAATGCAAAAGAGCGGTCGATACGGAGATGTATTTAAATATGCTGGTGCTTCAGTGATCTCCCATGTGCTTCCTTTGTTTCGAAGGAGAAAACAAGGAAGCACATCAGGGGAAAAGCCTGGCTCAGCACCATAAATTTGTAGGAATATTCCAGATTTTAGTAGTCCTACGTTTTGGCAGGGCTCTGTAGTGCCTGAGGGGAAAAAGAATCGTAGATCATACGGCAGAATGTCTTTACGATGAACAGTAGCGAAGTCCGCCGTAAAACGAGAGGAGGAGAAATCTATGGCTTTGCTCAGTGGCAGATTCTGAGATGACCTGCGACCCAGTTTTCCACAGTCTTCTGACAATGTTTGGCTTTGTCGAGGAGCTCTGGGAATATTGTAACGGATTTTGTAATATTAAAGCAACATCCTTGTTTGCTTGAGATGCAGAATTGCATAAGATAATATTTGTTTTCAGAGTTTATTTGAAAGATTATATTTCTTACCCTGCTGGCAGTTTTTTAAAACCATAAATCTAACTAAATGACAAGAAAAAAAAACTAATTTAATTCGAGATATATTCTCTGAAAGCCTCAATACATATGTAATTGTTTTTCTTCGGAAGTAAATCTTGTTTTAAGAATATGCACATTGAAAAACAAGACAGAAATACTGATTACAAAATAATAATAATAATTATTATTATTATTACTGTTATTATTATTATTATTATTAGTAGTAGTAGTAGTAGTAGTAGTAGTAATACTACTACTAATAATTATAGTTTAGTTCCATTTGAGTTATTTTATTTTATTCTATTCTATTCTATTATATTCTGCAAATTTCTTCTCCTATAAAACATATAGTTAATTCACTCTTGATTCACTCTAAATTACCAACTCTTCAAAAAAAAAAAAGAAAAAAAGAAGAAACCATTTTAAGAAACTATTGAGAAACAGGACAGAAGTACAGATAACAAGATTATTATTACTATTATTTATTTATTTATTTTGCAACTTTCTTCTTCTGTAACACATAATTTAATTCACTGTCATTCCCGATTCTTTAGAAACAATTGGCCTTTTTTTTTTTACTTCTCTCAAGAATGCTTGCAATGCCACCAGCCCTGCTATTTCCATCTTTACACTCTTTCCGTATTGCTTTGTCTCTCTCTCTCCGCAGCCATCCCCTCTGAGTTTGAGATCCTTCTTAAAGATAGGGGATATGAGCGCTGTTTCATCTTCCCCGGGCTCATCTGGTAGAGGTTAGCAGGCATGTGGAAGCCATTGGGCTGAAGACCCGGGCTGATCAGAGAAAGATGTGCCCCTCTGGATCTACTGCTGCACATGTTTGAATCTCAGGACCCTTATTTGCTCGGTCTCGCTTTCTTTAACATTCCTACCCCTCTCATTCTCTCTTTCCCTCTCCAGTTACCCCCATCTCTCTCTCTCTCCCCTGTATTCTCTCTGTCTCTCGCTCCTTGTTTGAGAGGTTTGGTGAGGAGGCTGTAGTAAAATCACTTATGGAAGTAGCTGTGATTATCCAGCGGCCTGACAGATTGTTTCAGACAGTCAGTTGTACAGTTTGCAATGTCTTCAGCTGAACCGAGTAAAAAAAGATCAGACTAATCTTAGAAAAACATACTAGTCTTAGTAATTTTATATGTTCCATTTGCTAAAATGTGCATGAATTCAATTGGAAGTAATATCAGCTGCAATTGTTTACAATTGACTCATTATTTGCCAAATGTGAGACATATTACAGAAAATTGGGCCTCAAGTACAAAATAGCTATATTTTATATATGATATGATAACTGGACTCGCAAGATGAAGTCATGTGACAACAATTTTTGAAACACTACTGAGCCATTGAATAATGGCTACTGTTTCACATACTATTTTTAAAAACTAGTATGCAATGCTAGTATTGTAAACTGCAGAGTTTTCAGTAAGTAGTAGGCTAGTGTTCCATTCCCAACATAGCCTGAGTGAATATCAGTGTCTGTCTTACTGTAACCTTCTCGCTCTTTGTCACTCTCTCTCTTTGTCTGACAGTGTTTTATGACAGTAAAACAGCCTGTATTATGTTTCCTGCTCATGTGACTGACGTAATCCCAGTTTCTCATCCTATTCAGTGCATTACGGTCTGCCACCCGCTCTCTGTCGTTCTCTCTCTTCTCTCAGTTCGAAAAACAGCTTGCAAAATAATTAGTTACAGATACACATTGCCAAATGGATACAAATGATCTCAACAAACTAAAATCTCAAAACCAGCTTCATTTTTTCCACCAACTGGCTTTACAATATTTTATAATGTACCTCATCTACCCAGAATTCACTGCTGGAATAATGACCATTCCGTTTGAAATGTATGGCGTGAATTGTAGCATGTGTTGAGAGTCTTGTGGAATGTTAATACCTCTTAAAATACCTCTTTTACTGTCTTTTATCTTTTACTGTTATTTATTTATTTATTTTACGTTGGGTTACTTTTATTTAATTTTTTTTTATTTTATTAAAAAAACAAGGCAGTGAATGTGAGCTGCACAATTAAATTGAACAGAGAAAATGTTATTTTATTTTATTATTTATATATTTTTTATTTTTTTTAAACAGCGTGGTAAACTTGAGCTGCACAATAAAAATGAACAGAACATTTTATTTTATATTATTATTTTATTTTATTTTATAAAAAAAAACACAGGGCGGAAAACTTGAGCTGCACAGTAAAAATGAACAAAGAAATTTTTATTTTATTTGTGTTTGTTTATTTTTTAAATAAAAAATGGTGGAAAACTTGAGCAGCACAAAGAATATTTAATTTTATATTTTACTTTAGAAAATGATAGAGGAATGAAAAAAAGAACATAGAAACCACTGACTTTTTTGATGCGAACTCAAATGTGAATTATTGACAATTATGCAAGTGTATGAACATTTGTCGTATAAAAAACAGGTTTGATGTTGTGAAAGTACATTTTTTGGCCATTGTTATAATAGTAGGGAGCTTAATGAGAGAAAGTGAGTAGTTTTTGATATTTGTTCATGTGTTCATTTGATTAGTCAAGTCCTTGTTGAATATAACAGACTATACTGTATAACAAAAGAGTCATTTTACTTCGCAAAGTACAAAAGTACTTTGCATTTGTGTAAAAGTTTTTTAATTAGAAACAAATGGCAGAGTGTACATTTAAGAAGACCTCACTGACTGATCTTCTTAAGGTACTTGGGATATTTTTGCTGAACAAACCGAAAAAACGTAAGAAAAACAAACCAAAGTGGTAACCAGCACTTAGTTGAAACCACTGATCCTTTCTTAGCGATCTCGCTGTAACTTAATGTCCTGATATATCACTTTACCCGTCATGCTGCCAAGACACAGTATTGGCCTTAAGAATAAATAATACATTTGTACTGGCAGTTCACCGCAGTCCCTGATCTCCAGACCCACGTCTCCAGAGTCTTCTGACGGGAAACCAGAACACGGTCGGAGCAGAGCTGGATTAACCCGCTCTCCCGCTGCTATGGGCCGCACAATCTACTTTTGTATACATATTTATGTTCGTTTTATGTGGATTTATGAAGATGTGTTTGGTGTTTATGGCTTTGGCTCCCAGAAAACGAAAACGTGTATGTGTATGTAAGAGGATGGAAACAGCACACAGGCTAGATAACTACTCCAGCTGTTGGGTTTTCTTGACACGCTTCCTGCTCCGATCTTTCACACATGCACACATTTATTTCTGCTCGTTACCCTTGGTTGCAAATATGTGGAGATGGTTGCCCAAAGCTTGTAGCATCTAATCCTTTTGTCTGATTTTGCCTGTTTGTTTATGCGTGAAAATCAGATTGTTTATGTATGCGGCAAATCGCAATTTTGGTGCAAAGCATAAGAATAAAGCTCCGAATCAAGCCAATAAACAATACAATTTTATCCCAAACAAAAGAAAACCCAACACTGGTAGTTCTGACCCGTGTCTACACCATTATCTAACCACAGAGGAAAACTTGTAGAGCAGTATGTGGTGTGCTGTGTGTGTAAGTGTGTGTTTCTGAAGACCTCGGGGTTATGTTACGGCCCCTGGGGCCCGATGCCCCTCTGCGTGTGCTCTAGAGGTCGTCCTGCTCGTCGTGCCCTAAGCAATGTCTGCATGCTGCATTTCTGCTTCACTTTGGAGGAAAATAGCTGGAACAGACAACACTCCGCCTGTGTGTTCGCACTGACAAGAGCTTTCATTTGCCCAACTGTAGTTTTCTAAACAAATCATGCATTTGTCCCACCACCACTTTTGCAAGTAGAAACTAGAGATGAATGTTTGACCCCGAAGAGCTCAAACAAAAGCCTGAATGTAGCCACGAAATTTGCTTGGTTTATCGTTGATTAAAGTTTCCCACAATATGTCCTGTTTTATCCACGAGAAATGGTAATACCTCTCTTAAATATTTGTTGGCTTTTGCTATTTTTACTATTTTATTTTATTTTATTTATAAAACAGGGCAGTAAACTTGATCTGTGCAATCAAAATGAACAGAGAACATTTTATTGAATTTTTATTTTAAAAAAACAAGGTGGTGTTGTTTTGATGTGAACACAAATGTGAATTATTGACAAAGAATGATGTGAGTGTCACATAAAAACAGGTTTTATGTTGTGAAAAAGCTAGATTTGTTTCTTTAGAAAAGTGCTTTTTGCCGTCAGCCATGATTGTTTGTAGTAGGGAGGTTAATGAGACAAAGTGGGTCGTTTTTTATTTTTTATTTTATTGATAATATATAATATTATATTTTATTTTATTGAAGTGGGTAGTTTTTGATATTTATTTGGTCATTTGAAACATCAACATTTTTATTTTATTTTAATTTATTTTATTTTTTCCATTTCAATTCTGCACATTTTTTTGTGAGCTTTTTTATTTACTTTTTGGGTGTTTTTTTGACATCTTGATATTTCCATCTGTGATATTTTTACATTACTAATTTTTTTTTTCGAAGGGATCAGACTTATGATTTTTGCCTGATGGGTGATCAAAACTGACCACAGTATATATATATATATATATTTGGTGGGTACTTTTCAACCACCCACACGACTCTAGCATTGTGGCGGTGACTTTTGCACATGCAAACACCTATCACATTTTGATCAGAAAGTGTTTAAGTCTAATCCTATTTGTCTTGGATTTTCAGTGAGACTCATTTTATTCTTGCCATCCACTAATTTAAACTGTCGTTCATTGCTCTCCGCTGTGGCAGTTTACCCATGTAGCTACATGAGGACCTGTCAAACACTCTGCTGCACTGCTCTTGACAAAAAAAAAACCCTTCACACAAAGCACCACCACCACTCAAGTGGGCCGTTATGACTTGTTTGGACAGTATATTTGAAAGCATTGTGTTATTATTACAGCATAGTTTGTTCACCCCCCCTCGCCATCAGTGCAACCCTGTTGTTTGATGACGATTGTGAACACACACCCCGCGGCGCTTCTGTTAATGACAGCAGACGCTGAGCACTGTGGGAAATGTGACAAAGGCTTGATCAAACTAATAGCTACTTCGTATTTCGTCTGCCTCAGAGGTTAAAAGAAAAAAGCGACTGGAGACCATGAAAACAGTGTG
Source organism: Tor tambroides (assembly GCA_021397915.2). NCBI lineage: Eukaryota > Metazoa > Chordata > Actinopteri > Cypriniformes > Cyprinidae > Tor > Tor tambroides. The sequence continues at coordinate 3,743 of JAFVLL020029589.1, read as the reverse complement.
TTTCCAAAAACAAACAAGTTATATGTGATAAATGATACGGTACTGTTTGTTTTAGCTCTTTTAAAGGGAAAGTTCACCTAAAAATGAAAATTCTATTACTCACTCACTCTTAAGCCAAACCAAACCTGTATGAACGCAAAATATATTTTAAAAGTCAATAGGGTCCAAACAGTGTTCTGGTTTGGAATGACAAGTAAACGATGACAGCTTGTGAACTGTCCTTTTAAATGAGCTACATTTTCCCAGAATGCCTTGCTGCATGTTTAACGTAACCCCAAACGTGGGTCGGTAACCTCCTGCCGTTCTTCAAGTACATACGAACAGCTCTGAGCATGTTAATAAACAGGTATCGTGAATAGACTCTCTGTCTTTAGGGTCGCCGTTCTGAATAAGGCAGGGGCTCATATCAATAGCTGTTTCCTTTCAGGTCCTCTTCCACTAGACTTGATGAATTAGCCCTTTTCTTAGTCCGCCACCCTAAAATAACAGGTCACTAAAACCTGACAAGGACTATTAATCAACCGAAACCTTTCCAACTGCATTCGTTTGGCATCTCCAGCGACTTGTTAAATGTTTTCATAATTGTAGCCAGTTAGGCCACGTTTCAATCCCTGACGCCCACCGAAATGATGTTTCCCCCATATTTGTTTATTGATAGTAGCGTCATTGTTTAAATCTCTTGATTGGAGCTTCCCTTTTTTCCTCTCGTAATCCCTTCCCGACAAAAGTTCAGCAAAGTCTCCCAACTCCCAAGTTTTTTTTCTATTTGTTAACGCTCTTTAGCGCTCCCAAACGAGTTATAAGACCCTCTAAATCACCCAAATGAAGTACACTACATGTCCCGTACCGTGTCTGCCACCCTTAAAAAAACAGGTCACTAGGTAATTGAATAGTTAAGGGAGGACTTGTCCTTCATCAGCGCCAACTAAAGCATATGGCAGTAAAATCATGCGCCTGCTGTTTCATTTCCACAGGCCCCCTGAAGACTAACAGACCGTGGAGGGGTTGAAAAGAAGCCTTTATTTCCACACACACACATCAGAGAACGGGCTGCGTTTTGAGGTCACTGCGAGAGCGATAGGGGAGATTTGATCTGAAACGCCACTGCTGATATATTTGGGTGCTTCTTTTGGAGCGTTCGCTCGTTGCTGGTCTGTTTATTTCCGCGTAGCTGAAGCGTACGCCACTGTTTACCCCATCGCCAGATGCCGTACGCACATGCTCAATAGAAGCTTTCGATATTGCTTCGTTACCTTTGAGATCCCACGCTGCGTCCCGTCTCCTCAGAGATGCCTTATCCGCGCACACACCAGACCTTGACCGTGCCGCCACATGGGCGCAGGAGCAGGGGGTTAACGCACCGTAGCTGGGGGCCTTCCTTTGAAGTCGAGACTCACCAGGAGAGCGGTATCAGCTGAAGAGAAAGAGCGAGAGTTGTAAACCCCAGCGGACGCCGCCGCTCCAGGCAGGGTTAGCTGGCTGTGAATGCACTAGCGGGTTGGTATCCCCCCATCTCCTCTCAGCTCTCTGCTGCTAATGAGAGCAGCGTATCGATCCGCTCTTTGAGACTCTAGGCAGGTATAGTATGTCCTCGCTAAAGTGTGCATTTCCAGCGGCAAGTTCTGGCCCTCACCGGCCCCGGAGACCCTACAGACAGCGGAAAGGGTTCGAGCATCAGGCAGTGATGAATGAGGTGGGCACTCATGATGGTTTGGTGGAAAATAATGGAGGGAGGAAGAGTGGAGGAGGCGTTTGGGGAGGTGGATGTAAACTAGAGATGATTGTCCTGTAGCAAGTAGTATGAATGGCAGTTTGGGCTTTATATATTTATTTTTGCTTGAAATCAGAGTGAAGTGCCATTTGTAGCTCGTTTTACTGCTGTAATTTGAGTGAAATGGTATATTCAACTTGAAAAAATAAATGTTGGGCTTGTGGTTGCCTATCAGGAAGAGATTAGATTGTGAAAAGTGTGCATTACAAACCAGAATGGAGCCAGACTGAATGCTGGTTTGAAAAAAGAATGGCTGAATAGCTAAATGGCATTGTCCAATAGCCTGTGCAGCCTATGTGACATCAACGAAATGCAAAGTCATTTTGCAGAAGAGCAAGTCATTACATATGTGGGGAAAGATTATGAACATGTATTTCCTTGGAAATTCTGTGCACTGATGAATCATTCGCAAAAAGAACAGGAGAATCCATTAAAAAAGAAAATACAGCTGGGTGGATAATTAGTTGTGGATGTATATTTCCACTGATTACATTTGCCATCATCTACAGCACACTTAACTGTAATCTTGAAAAACAATTAACAATTTAATAACGCTGTTAAATATAATATTGCAAATTTTAAAAAAGTGCATTTTTAACTTTATATTACTATAATATTGAGTTCACTTGTAGCATTTAAGAAAATTGATAGTTTTAGTAATTTATTCGTACAAAATAGTAAATTAAATTAAAAATAATAATAAAATAATTTTAATATTATAAAAAGGTTTTTTTATTATTAAGTGAACAATTTTAATATTTATTTATTTTACAAAGTAGTATAGAATTTTATTATGAGCCATTTATCACTTATCGGCCATACCAATAATTATCAGCGTGTCAGCTACAATTTTATTATTGTCCATCTCTATAAATCACCAGGGTGTGTATTTGAAGTACCGTCGTATTTCCGTGTGATACTGTGGTGCTGCCACAGTACTTTTTGTAACAGCAGACATATACATAAATGTTTTTCTGGCAGTTTCGTTCAGTTCTCCATTCTTCAGTACTGTTTCTTTTAGCGGGTGGTCTTGAGTGTTGGATAACCAGCGATTGGCACAACTCCAGCTTCAGTCTGACCTGCAATGGTGCTGTGACCCAGGGTGCGGAGAGTTTTCTAAATGAGGTCTCGCTCTAATTTGTCATCCCTCCATTTTTGTATTATGTTTAGCAGGCACCATGTGGACAGATGATCTGGAGGAGAGGGAATGTGCGGCGCTGTTCCGTGGGTTCACATCTGGGAACGATTGCGTTCGCATGTGCACATTGTTCATGTGGAATTGTTCTCGCAAACCTGACGTACACATTCTTTTTCTCGAAATATTCTCACGATTTCGTAATTTTGTCCCGGTGACATTTCGTCTTGTACGTGATGCTCGATTGGACAGATGCAAGAAGTTATTGATTGTTTGGATGAAGTGATGAAACATGATGATGTTCACAGTTCCTATAGCAGAATTCCCCATGGTTTGAAACCTACAAACCTGAATAGTTTGATGAACCGTATTTCTTTTTGCTGAACACATTGGTTTTGCTGGATAAAGCCAGGTTCTTGCTAGTAGTTTTTCTAGTTTAAATCTGCCAGTAATTCTATTCTAGCTGTGGTTAGGCAGTCTGGCGTGGCATCCAAAAACACAACATATGCTAGTCTTTTCAGCATGATAATGTTCAGTAAGCTTCTAAGCTATAGATATGATGATTATAATACACATTTATGCTTATTTAACGGCTGTATTTCGATCATTCCCCATGATTTCTCTTCAAGTGTGAGTAGATTCCCGGTGGAAAAGGCCCACAATCCTGTTCTTGACAAATCTTCCCGTGTCTTTGCCAGCTCTGGGTTTTTGAAGTGCTTTTTTTAGCAAATCTCCAGTTCCCCAATGGCTCCAGTAGAACACTCCAGAAACCCTCAGTGGTGGCTCAGCAAAATCCATTTCATTTCCGCCCAGCAGAGCTCGTACTATCATCCCTCT